>BGPR01002867.1:130119-152583 GCA_013235015.1 Araneus ventricosus | reverse complement strand
TATACTATACTATACTATACTATACTATACTATACTATACTATACTATAAAAGAATTTTACTACATAAGATGCCATATCATTACAAAATTCATTCTATTTACAATGAGGTGCAAAGCAACCTGAAAATTGTAAATAGTATATATAGTTATATATTTTTTTAAACCATTAAAACTCAAATAAAATGTTCATCATATACACCTATTAAACCCCTATTTAAAATTAAATATAATAAACAATATAACCTAGTATTATTCACACAATGAAATACAGAAAGCTAATAAGATTAAAAACTATTACTATGAAAAAGCCAATCCAGATTGGCATTTGATTATTGGAATTCCATATCTGGATTGGCTTTTTCATAGTAATAGTTTTTAATCTTATTACCTTTCTGTGTTTCATTGTGTGAATAATATTAGGTTATATTGTTTATTATATTTATTTTTAAATTAGGGTTTAATAGGTGCATATGATGAAAATATTATTTGAGTTTTAATGGTTTAAAAATATATATAAAACCACAAAAATTTTCAAAAACAAAATTGCATATAAATACAATGACACTTTTCCCGCAATATTATAAAAAAATTATCTGTGAATCCTCGGGATTTCATATATGTGGATGATATTATTGTTTTTAATCACGGAACTTTTAATAATACTTGGCAAAATATTTATCCGCCAGCCTTGCTTCTTAAATAATCAAACAGTAATCAGTTTGAAGCGAATTTTTTAGATCTGGAAATTAAACAATTTTAATAACTAATAATTTTAATGTCAACCTTCTAACATATTTTGTTCTCTGAAACTTCTATTAAAATTCACAGAAACACAATTCTGACTCAATTATCTCGTATAAATTATATTTGTACAAATATAAACACGAAATCTAAACAATCAAAGAATGTTAAAAATGGTATTCCTCAAGCTTTTGTGCAGCAATATATCAAGCTGTGAATTTCGCAGTTTTTCTGCCACAGTGAAGGACCTTCACTTAGTAACCACAGAACTGGTTTGACTACATTTTTTTCACTTGCTCTCTCGCTCCTCCACATGCAACCTGCTTTTTATACAGTCGCTCTCGTGCTGCTAAATACGGAGGAATGTTAAATTTTCTTTCTATATTATTATGTATATTGCTGTATATCATAATTTTATGTTAATCTAGCTCTTTTTAAATTCGAATTTTCAACGATCGCCTTTTTTGTATATATTTTTTAATCTCGAATTTTTTCCATTTTCAGGGTTGGTGCTTTTGGGAGGGATAACGACTAATTTTAACGATTTTTCTTATGTCGTTTAGCAGAAAAAAGCACTAATTAATATAATTGTACGGCCTTCCCTCCCGATGAGTGGCTTGCCATATTTATTCAGCTTGTCAGGTTTTTCTTTTTGTTTCTGAGATTATATATATATATATATATATATATATATATATATATATATATATATGTGATAATTTAATTTTTTAACTTTCCTAAATAATCTTAACGACACCTCATTTTAAATACTTCTACTTTCATCATAATTAACGCACTACAACTTTCTTTTAAAATCACGGGTTTCAAGGGGAATTCCCTCTTCTGAGTACTTAAGCGTTCTGCGCATTCATTTCTGCCTTTTTTTCACGCCGAGATGTAAGCTTTCAACACCAACGCGCCGCTCGGCGCAAACTTCTAAAGTCTGGTCATGGAGCTACGTAAAAACTAAGTGCTTTACCTATGAATAATAACGTCTGATGCCTAAATAAAAAGAAGATCTAAACAAAATTCGTCTCTTCCTTGATGAAAATGGACTTTTTCACCTTATATAAAGCCTGATCTTACATATATATAAGCGTTTAGATCGTTTTTATTAACATCCCGTATCGAAGTAACACGAGGAATATTTTGGGACGGACCTCGCAATATTCAACGTCGGTCAGATGACGAGGACGACACCTGAGCTGGCACTCCCTCTCCAAGTTTCTGCACCACACCAACTGGAGGACGTTTGACTGCTACGTATGGATGAAATCCTTTTAATGTGCAACACGCCCAACACACGACGTATCTTCAGTGGAATTGGGTTTTGAACCTGAAACTCTCCGGCTCCGAGGCCGACACCTTATCAATAGGCCACAGCAGGCTCAACGGTGTGTCTTTAAATATAAACGGTAAAAAAATTTGTTTTAGTAAATTGAACAGTATTTTATATTTAATTTTTGTAGAAACTTATTTCATTTATTAATGAAATATGTGTAAACATAATCTATAGTAAGAAAATGAAACATTTTATTTTGAGTCTTTAGAACTTTAAACTGCAGTATCCCTCTCTGTACGAAAATATGGTATACTCTTTTAAAAAATACATTAAAGATCAATCGATAAAATAAATTTTTTAGTAATCAAGAGATCTTGTTTGTACCTGGCAGTAACAGTTAACTAACAGGCGATTGTTATCAAACATTTGGATTCGATCATGCCAGAATGTTTGAAAAATAAAATAAATTTTTTCATATAAAAAAATTAACTCCCGTCGTATTTATGCAATGAGTGATTTTTATGAAAGAAGCTTTGTATTGGAAAGAAAGAGCAACAAATTGAAGCAACTAACTGCAATTCTTGTAAAAATCCTCATATCAGCGAGGCAAAACTTCGTTGTGAAGGGTAGTCATAGTGAATTTAGTACGATCTCAAGATGCCCTAGTCAAGGCCAAATCTCACTTCAGATGAATTACTTTATATCCTAAGGTATGTTTATATATACCATCAGCAAGCTTATTCTACTTGATTAATATATCAATTTCTTGTGAATGGATATAATAGATTCGGTGAAAAACTTCGAAAAATGTACCATATTTTCGGATAAAGGGTGTATTATTTTTCTCGCGTTTCGTTGCATTTATTAAACTGTGCATAGTAGCGATTGCATTTTTTTTTAGTAACAAATATAGTTGTACATTTCAGCAATCTCAAACAGCCCTAAGCATAACTTTAGACTGTACAATAGCTAATGTTATAAATCAACGCACCATTTTATTTGTAGAATTATGTTTTTTCTTACTGCAAAATATGTATTCTACACCCGAGGTTCCAAGGTAATCTGTAAATATGATCTTCCACACTATTACGGCTATTTTATTTATATCCAATAACCACTTTATGAAGTTTATAATTGCAAAATTGATTTGTTTATAATTGCAGATTGACGCTGTCACAACTACCTCATTTCTTACTGAATTGCAACACAATTTTTATGATGAAAATTTAGAAATGATAAACGGTTATAAACTTACATTTTCTATTGAAAAGTATGCGAAAATTACGAATAAAACTGATTTCCATGCATTTTATGAATTAATGAACGCACTCATTAACATTGTTGGTTGCCATTTTATTGAAAAATTTCCATGAATCAGGAATCTAATTACAATGGTTAAAATCTAATACGAATAAATAAATTAGCAAAAGCGAAGAATTCAAAGTCCAGGAAAGATATAGCTTCCTAATCTTTTAGGATAGAATTAATCAGAAAATTACGCGAAAGAAATAAATTAGATACATCAGAATTTTTTATGAATGCGTATATTCTAGCATTGAGAACGGCATATTTTATTCAGTTAACGTAAATTTTCAAAAGAAATATAAGTTATCTTTGAATATTTGTTGGGAGGCATCAGAGAATAACATTTTATTTATGTTTGGTTTAGTTATATTAACGTACTATTTTGGGACGGACCTCATAATTTTGAGCGGAGGTCAGATTGCGAGGACGACTTTTGGGCTGGAGTCCCCCTCTCCAAACTTCCGCACCACGACAGCGCGGGGGACGTTTGGCCTCTGCGTATGGATGAACAAGCAATGGCCCCATACACGGTGGATCTTCAGTGCAATCGGGTTTCGAACCTAGAGCTCTCTGGCCCCTAAGCTGAGACATTAGAACTAGGCCACCGCCACCTCAGTTACATTGATGAATTAATAAATTTCAATATTGCACAACCTTTTATAAAGGATTCAATACATACAAGATGATTAGATGACAAAATAAATAAATATTTTGACAGAATATTAAGTATTTTCCCTCAACCTTCTCCATGTTTGTAAAAGTGATGTATAAATCAACTAAATCCCGATGAACACATTTGGGTACCACAAATGCAATATCATACTTTTGACAGGCGATTTATTTTATTCTGTTATATTCTTGGTAACGCCTTCTTTTATGAAATCTTTCATCTTTTTATTTCTTCTTTGCATTTTCCCGCCTTTATCGGATGTAAAATATCCTCATAAAATTTTTTAAAGGAAACTAAAAAACTCATAAAAATTCATAAAAACTAAAAATCGTCTGCAATAAGCGAAGAACACTAACAATGGAACGGCATTCTTCGAATAGCTGGCCATTCATAAATGTTGCCATTAATTGCGGATAAAAGTAAAAGAAAGGAGCTCACATTCTTTTTTCCCGCTTTCTATAGAAAAGCAAAAATTAATTAAAAAGAAAGAAGGGGAATAAATGGCGAACAAGAGCTCTAATTAAACGGAGCGTTGGAGAATATCTTCTTCTCTGTATCCGTTGAAGTATTGCTATGTACTTTGAATCGGTGGCAATTTGAAGTCCCCCCTCGATTTTCTTTTCTTCGATATAGCTTATTATATAGCTTATTATAGCTTGTTAATAATGTGAGGAAAGCCTTCAGAAGAATCGATTTTCGTGGGATTAGTGATTTGAGAATATCTTTTCATTTTGATCCCGAAGTTTGGCAAGAGTTTCAATTATAGACAAATTGTATAATGATCCTATTTCCTTTAAATCTTTACCGACGGAGTAAGATATTTGTATTGTTCAGCATCGAATTTGCCTTTTTATAAATATAGTCGAGTCCTTTATTCACTTGTGAAATTTTCCCATCATAGGTACTAAACCACGCGTTCGGTTTTAAATGATTGCTAATCCTCAAATCTAGCCAAACAACCGAAACCGGCTTTCTTAGACATTAAGTAAAAATTGCCCGAAACAGTCCAAGCCGTAATTATAGTGTTACTTTAATAGGTACATTGGCTAAAATGGATCAGTTTAGTTCCCAATAAAATATTTATAAGGTCTTGACTTCTATGAGGAAGGTTTATATAAGACACAACTTAAAAGCATCTTCAATACGAAGGCAGTAATTGATCCAATCAATACATTATTCCAATTTCTATTTATCCATTTTAAAGATGATAATGCAAATTATATTAAATAGATAACGGTTATAATAATATACTACCCCATGGCCATTGGTGAAGAGTTTACGCACAAAACAGCGCGTCTAATAAGAAGGAAGCAGTTATATCTTACAGAGAAAGAGTTACAACATAGATGCGAGCTTTAATTAATATATTCGAAACTCGAGTTTACCGAAAAATCTCGTTACTCTCGGAGTTGAAGTAGAAGTTTGGTTACGCAAGATTGAAGTAGAAGTAATAAAAAAAATGATGGGAGGGGCTGTATTTTCAAACAGCCACTGATGTTAAAGGCGTAGGACTACTTTACTCGCGTGACTCTTTTTTGTAACTTGTGTTGTTCCCCTTTATCTCTAAAATAAGACATTAGTTGTATTTTTAACATAAGCATTTACAGAGATAAAGAGGATCTCCCCTACCTAGTTTTGTGGCGTTTTGGCGTGTGAATCAATTTCCTTCCTGAGACCCCAATGGGAGGAACGTAGTCCTACGTTAAAACTCTGCTTTAAACATCAATTAACATCATCAAACAAAGTGTTGAAATTTTGAAGATTTCCATTGATGAAGCATTAAACCGGAAGTTGGTCGGTATAGAGAAGGCTCTTTATTATCTCAAATGAACAAAACAGAAAACTCGCCTATTGGAACCAGGTGGAATCTTATCCCTTCGACTTTCTCGTATACCTAAACGATTTTGGGCGTTTTATGTTACCCTTTGTAGTATGATTAAGAAAATCGTGTATGAATATTGGATCTTTTAATTTCGGCTGATATAAGTGTGAAGACCATATACCAAATTTCATTTATATAGTTCGTTGATTTGTTGAGTTACCGTGCTTACATACGCACGAACAGACAGTCAGCCCGTTGGCCTATACAGATTTACAATTCTAATGATAAAAATATATTCCAAATTTGAATCAATTAATTTGTTAAGGTTTTTATTTATCCTGTCACATATACGCAGATGGACAAACACACAAATTTCCCCTTGATGTAGTCTACTCAACGAAGGCCAAAAATCGACGAATAGAAAAAAAATGGTGCAGTCTTGAAATTTGGCACAGTTGTTGGGGGTAGTGTCCTAATCGACACACTAAAAGTCTCCGAAGGTGGGGGTACAGGGGGTTTAAAGGGGGCGTTTTCAGTTTTTATTAAATATCTCGAAAACCCCTATGGGTTCTATCAAAAAACACTCAATTACAAAATTGAACTACATAACATTTCCTACAAAAATAGTCCTACTGTTGATTCAGCACTTTGAATCAATTTGACCATTACGATAAGGAATTTTAGCAATATTAACTTTTAAATCCCCCTGTATCTTCTAAACTATTGATGCTACTGAAACAAAGTAGGACTTTTTTGTAGGAAATTTTATGTAGTTTAATTTTGTAACTGAGTGTGTTTTGATAGAACCCATAGTTTACGAGATATTTAAAAGAAACTGAAAACGCCCCCTTTGAACCCCCCGCAAACCCCCCACCGTCGGGGACTTTTAGTATGTCGTTTAGGACACTACCCCCAACAGCTGCGTCAATTTTCAAAACTGCATTATTTTCTTTTTCTATTTTTCCTTCGTTGACTGGACTAATGGGTTTATTCCAAAATTTGATAGCAATTTACAATATTGATGTAAAAGCACCATAACAAATTTCATTCGTTGAACTTCGGGCAATTTTGAGTTATTATGACCACTGATCGACAGACAGACATATACGTCACAGTTAGAACGCGAGAGTTTTTTTTTGTGTTGTTTTTTTCCTAAACGTCGGGTATTTTTCCAGGTTGTAGATAAATCTGTCTAAAACAAATCGGAAGAAAAATGTATTGCCTTTTTACCTTTTTATCCCACCCTGATTACGTTTTTTTATTACATTTTTTTGATAATTTATTATAAATGATATAAAGCATTTGCAGAAAATTGCGAATTACTTATCAGGTCGAAGTTTCTTTATAAAAATGTAAGTAGAACATTTGTAACACATAACAATTTTCAGATAATATTTGACACTTATATCATTATCTTTTCCCCGTGGGTGGGAGAGTACGTTGATGAGAAGCAGCCGGATAAGTAAGCGGAGTCTCACTTCTTCTGGGGTGCTTGTGTCCCTCCTGAAGTGTTAGTACGTAGCTCCTACGGGTGAGGTTGGGCCGTACCCGGTGATGGATACTAGGACTCCGGCCTCAGTACTCGAGGTATTGCAGTGGTTGTCATTCAGAATACTCGGATGCCAAAGCCGTGAGGGGGATCAAATTTTCTGGCCATATCATTATCTTTCTTTTTTGGAAAATAGCAAATATTGTTCACATGTTGAATTAACTGAAATCAAAACTTTAATATAACAAAATCCATTTAAAGAACTGAATTTGCGGAGTTCCTCCACTGTAAACTTAAGAACACAAATAATTGTTTTGATAATTAACTGTAAAGAACTAAAGACATTTTACGGAAGTTGCAAACAAGTTATTTACGGAAGGGTAAATTTAAACAAAATAAAATCGAATCGTACAAAGAAACCTAAAGGATCGGTAACTCAGATAATAGCTTTAAAACTTAATGTATCATGAAATCTTTTATTGTGTGCTGTTCTTTTACAGATTCAATTTTTTTTCTACTTTAATACATATGGTTATCCTTCTTTCAAACGCACGATTTTTAACATAGAAAAGAAGATGTTTGTGAAAAAGAAATGGTTTAAACGAAGCCTTCGAATTTTTATTCGTATGAATGGATTTAGGAAAGATCATATTTTCTTTTGTTTTGAAAGGAATACAATAATCATTCCAACTGGAACTAATATGAACTAAATTCCATTCCAAATATTAAATAAACGTTTTTGAAGGTGTTTTATATTTATTTCGAAAAGATACTCGCATTTCAGAAATATCGATGGAGGTCTTCACTTCTTTGATTGAGAACGAAAATTAGTTTTTTTTAAAATTAAAGTGGAGGAAAAATAACATACATTGCACAGCAACAATTTTTCGGTTCAATGGACGAGTTTTCTGCTTTGTTTGTTTACATTTAAGTGCCTGTACTACATAATTCCGGTGTAATGCTAAGTCAATGGAATCTTCAAAGCGGAAGTCCAACGTACAAGCAGATGAAGTTAAGGTTTTCAATGTAAGTAAATAAACCAGAAAACTCATCCATAGCTTAAAATGTAAATTAAAATTTGCAAACGATTTCAAAATGAATATATGTGTTTCATGCCTTTAACTTTGCGCTCGGATGAAGCGAAAAAATATCAATTTTCGATTATGTGAATTAATTTCGAAAGTTATGTTCTTCTGGTGTTCCTGCGCATTTTTATGAAAGCACCTGGATTAAAATTAAAATAAATATTAATATCTAGTTCTTATCCCACACCAAAATGAAATTTATTTTTGGAATAATGTATAATTATTGAGAGGAAAAATTCGGTACTATGTGTGATAACGTTTTTAAATGAATCTCTTTATATCAAATGATGGTAAGTGATAGATGATTTTAGCTACCTTAATTTTTTAAATTTTGTTTTCTTTTTCGTGGATTTTAAACCGTAGTTTGTTTTATATTGTTACATATTTAATTTTCTTTAACTGTTATGATGGTTTTGCCACCGTCGACACATTAAAAAATCAATTATCTAATTGAATTTTTGAAAATGATAATGTATTCTGCCTATTTTTTCTATATATTTACAACGAGTACTTTATTTATCATGTGCTTGTAAATTTATTAGTACTACTAGTGATCATTTTGGCACTTTCAACACAGGTCAGAAATTTATTATATGAAGTAAGAATATTAAAAGGAACAAGTGCGAAAGGAAGTTAACTATCAAACTGAGTTCTTGCTTACTACAACGACGACTTACGGAAAAATCTAAAATGCCTTACTCAAATTGTGGCAAACGTGAATTTGATGGGATCATCTTAGTTTTGATTGCGGATTTATTTATTCGGAATGAAACTTATTCTAGACATTCCTTTTCTGATATTATTCTTCTCTGCTCTGAGAACGTTGAAATAACAGATGAATAGTAATAGCATCGAATAATTAGTTTAAAGAAAGAAAAAGAGAAGGGAAGTGTGTTCGAAATATGTAATTATCCATGTGACACGTTTTAACATGCAATTTCAAAACTAGTAAAGAATAAATCTGACATTATGTCAAAGTAAATGGTAATTTATAAAAGACTCAAATACGATATTGCGAATTTCAATTCTAACCCTCATAAATAATAGCCATTTCGTGACTATAAAATTGCAAAATATCGTCATTTGACACGTTACATTTAGTCTTAGGTAAAAACAATTTTTTTACTAAGGGAATAAATGTCTCTGTTGGCAAGGGAACAAAAGTACCAGAGGAAGTGTTCTTCCCTAGACCTTTTGTATTGTTGCAAAAATGTAATGTCGCTTTCCTGCCTGACTAGTCTTATGTTCGGGAAGAGAGTTTTACAGGGGTAAGTATGGGGTGAGCGGACCTGGACCCCTGTTTTGGCGACCATTTTGGCGACACATTTGGCAATCTTGGAGACAAATCGATGTTTCCAGAAAATACGACGCATTTATCGATATCTCTATTAGGAAAGAAAATGCGCTTGAATGTACGAGAAACACGTCACGGTCTGTCGGGGAGAGTATTTAAGGACCGCGCTTGGATCAGAGAGGGGAGTGTTGATCGACTGGAACGACTTTGGAGTTTCGTCTGCAGTGCGAGCTAGGAAGCCGTTGAGCCTATTGAAAATGCTGTTATTGTGGTTATTAGTGATTTTCTGACTGTTTGTGTTGCTAAATCTCAGAGTACTAAACTGTTATTACCTGTGAATTGTTATTGTTTCTAATCTGTGCAGGATCTATTGTTACCTGTGTTTCGTGTTTTCCTGCACATTTGTGAGTAAACCTTCATTCTCCATCATCCTGCGTGTTGGACTGTTTACACCACGCACCCACAGAACGACTTTTGTGACATAATTCGGCGTGCTTCTGTTTGGCTTCATTGTATAGTAATTGTAATCGGGTATGTGTTCTGGACCTCATTCCATTGGTCCAAAACATATACAATTAGAGAAATCAAGAAGAAATTATGACAACTAAATAATCGAATATTATAAAATTCCTCAGAATATACAGGGTGTCCACACTTATCGAGATCAATAGCTAATTTCTAAACCGTTAAAGATAGACATAGAGTTCCAATTGGAAAAATACTTTAAATGAAGGGAAACATTATACTATATGCTTTCTGAGTCACTAAATATATTTCTGTAAAAATACGAATTCTAACTTTTTATACGGTCCCCCGGTCCTATCAGTCATATTTAGTAAAATATCTTTGACACTCTAACATTTTAAACAAAAAAAACCACTCTTCTGCGACTAAAACTGAGCGAGTTATGGAGCTTGAATATCATGATTTTTTAACCAATCAGCTGCCTGTCGAGCGAGTGCATGACGTGGATCGTCTAGACGGCTTGAAATGGTGTAAAGGGGTCAGTCAGCATATTCAAGCTCCATAACTCGCTCAGTTTTAGTCACAGAAGAGTGGGACTTTTTTTTGTTTAAAATGTTAGAGTGTCAAAGATATTTTACTAAATATGATTGATAAGACCGGGGGACCGTATAAAAAGTTAGAATTCTTAACTTTTTCAGGAATATATTTATTCACTCAAAAAACATATATTATAATTCTTCCCTTCATTTAAAGCATTTTTTTCAATTGGAACTATATGTCTATTCCTAATGGACACCCCTGTATACATAACATTTACGTCCTATTTTGAATATATGTGTATCATTATAACAATTAAAAAAATTTGCTATGTCAAATGCAAAATATGGTGGGATTCCTCTGTAAAGTAACTTGATTAATTAGGTCTTAACTATAATGGTGTGTTAAAACACTCAGAATTACAACATTCTACGAAATATTTCGGAATGACTGTAATGAATGACCTCTGTAAAGTAACTTGATTAATTAGGTCTTAACTAAACATGATGTGTTAAAACACTCAGAATTACAAGATTCCGTGAAATATTTCGGAATAACCACAGTAACGCTATTTTTTTGTTGCGTTACAATCTCTGACAAAGAAGGCTCATTTATAAAATGAGTAAATGCTAAAATTTAATCAGTTATAAGTATCAGAAGTTTTTGTTTCGGTACATTCTTCTAAGCTGAAGATAAGTCCTGGCTCTTACAAAAAAAACTGATATCGATCTAAATCATCCGAAATAGCTCATTTTTCAATCTGAAACAAGATATTATAACTCGCAACAAACATTCATCACTGGCCTGCCAAATTTTGCAAGTTCCCGCGCTTTTCAAATAATGTGAATCGGAATAAACGAACTAATATTCGCGACTTGAACTGCTTTTCTACCTATATCTACATCATATAGCCTCAGGCAAAGTTGAGCAAAGTTATGCATTACAATGAATTTAATCTTATTCCCTGCTTATCCACTTGAAGTTTGAGGCATTACTTGTTCCATATCCTTTTATCCAGAAGCTAATTTCCCATCCATTTAACGTCCATTAATGAAGCTGGCTAAGTAAATAACGAAAAGTAGCTTCGATTTTTATACTGAAGTGATAATGCTCTTTCTTTTTTTGTAATTTTAAAAAAAGGTAGTTTTCTTGAAAGAATTTAGTCTATTATGCTTTTGTAACGATATCAGGCAAAGAGAGCTCGTTTTCTGAGATTCCGCTAAAAGTTTCATAATTTAATGTGAGATAACGGTATCTCTCGAATCTATACTACACTGTAAAAAAAATCCCGTAAAATTTACGGTTTTAAAATGGCAGCTGGGTAGGTTGTGCAAAACCGTAAAAGTTACGAAGTAAATCCGTAGGCACGACGGTTTTTTACCATACAAGAACAAGTTTTTTCCGTAAAAGTTACGAAGTAAATCCGTATACACAACGGCTTTTTACCATACAATAACAAGTTTTTTCTGTAAAAGTTCCGAAGTAAATCCGTAGTCACAACGGTTTTCTACCATATGAGATCAAGTTTTCTCCGTAACATTTACGAGTAATATGTAGCGTAATATGGTAGGCGGAGGGAGTTGAGATGTTTTCCTCCTGCACCCGAAGTGACGTCATAGACTGAGTTGAGTTGAAACGTGCTGATGTGAATTGAAGTGAGTGACGTCATCTTTCCAACTTAGAGATTTTCATCATTTCTCGAATTATCTGGAAAGCCAATTAATTAGACAAGGCTTAATTATTATCAATTAGGAATATTAATTAATCAACGCTTAATTATTAATTTCAATTAATCAAATTTTTAATTGAACTTACTGGACGATTTCGATGCAGATGATGACAAAATTTCAAACTCCTCCGAGCCGGGGATCGAACCCGCGTTCAAAGAGTTGGCAGACAGTCGCTCTAACCACTAGACCACCGAGCATTTCATACAATTTGTAAAAATAATCTATTTGAGTTTTAAAGTCACTATGGCTCTAGTGGCGCCACCTAGTGGTGTAAAAATCAACTATTTCCAGAACACGTGTATATATAAAGTCGAATCGCAGTTTCATTCGCACGATGTTCAAAACCATAAAATAATTGCTGAAAGATAAGAGCAAGTGTAGAAAATAATCTTAAAATGATTTAAGAAAAGGGAAAGTTATCGTACGGAAAGCAATACCGTATGACGAAAAATATAATATGAACTGACGGTTTTAAACCGTTTATGGTTGGAGCGAAAAACGGTCAAAACCGTTTTGTCAACAAAACAACTTTAAACCGTCAAATATACGCAAAAAGTTCGGAAAAAAACGGATATTTTTTACAGTGTAATAGACTCTTCGTTGCATAATCCAATGAATAAAGTCATTTTGTTGAGAGCTGTATTTGAAAATTTATTGCTTCTTAAGATACGTTAATGTCAGTGGAAGTCTTCTCTATGGAGATGTACAACCGTCTTCAGTTTGAATCTATTCATGATTGCAACTGGTTTTGTGTGAGTTTTAATCTAATCTTTCAGGAAGAATACAGCTTACTGTGAAGTGCTCTGTAAGATATCTTATCGAGCATTAAAGAAACTATAAGGAATTTTTTATTAAAGTCATAACAATTTCTGAATATAGAGCAATGTTTCGAACTATCATGAAACGTCACCGCTTACCCCTACGCATGCAACCATGGCAGATATTCAACAGTTGGGTGGATACTGAAAGGAAACTGCTGATGTATCAGAGCTGGGGACCGCAGTGCAGTCAGGCTGTACTTTATTTTCTCTTCAGCACTTATATTTGACCCTTCTTGGTCGGCGTCACATGACAAACGTTCGGTTCTTTAGTGCCCGTACGCTATTTAAATCCATAATTAAGTCAACGCAACAATTAATTTTGACAAAAATCACCTGGTCACGCTTAAATGTCACAAGTTTCCGTTATCATTTTAAATAGATGAAAATAATAAAAAATATGTCAAAGGGGTGGTGGCATCTAAATAGGAGGTTAAATAAAAACGTAAGCCAAGGGGTTAAATTTCAAAATGCTTTACAAATATTGTAAACAGAGCGAAAAAAATTATTGTGATCACCTCTGGAAGTTGAATAATTGGTATTAACAGGGGTGAAATAAAATATAACATTTTTGTAGTTTACAAAAACTATATTCGTTGTACAATTTGCTACTACAAATTAAATTAGCTCTGACGAGAAACATTAAATCGCATATAAAAGGGGACTTGTAAAAAACATGAAATGTCAGAAATTTAACAAAGCTTCGATTAATATTAAATCCAGATTAAACCACAGTCTTCCATGAAGATTGATCCACACCTATAATGCGTAGTCCAGCAACTCGACGTGCCATTAACTGAAAAATAACTGTCGAAATGCTATTTAAATTATGTATTTTATTAATAAGTAAGTATGGTACGGTATTCAGCATGTTCAACCTTTTTAAAATTCAATAAAACTGTTCAAAGATTCAAGCTTAAAAAATATCAGTTTTTGGAAAAAGTCTCATCATTTTGTTTCTCTCAGACCAACAGAAATTCCACTCCCTACAATGTTGACATCTTTCTATATCTTGATGGTATTCAACTGGATATATAATCTACACTATGTTTCTGGGTTCCAAATTATAAGAGGAAAATAATACAATGATTCGTACATGCGCAGTAAAAAATTGTTTACTACGAATACTCATTATTCCTCTAATATTCAAAGTATTAACTTCAAATTTTAAAGCAATGTTTCGCCAACACATTGCCACATATTCTGTAAGTGTTATATTATATCATTTGGTTGAAAACTCTGTGTATGTTATAAGCAAAAAACATGTGGAAAGATCTGGGATTGCTTCAGAAAACTTAAAATCTTCCCAAATATGCATGATGATTCCATCAAAAGGTATTGTTACAAAAATCGTTCTGTGGGTGTATGGTGTAAACAGTTCAACACGCAGGATAATGGAGAATGAAGGTATATTCACAAATATGCAGGAAAACACGTAGTACAGATAACAGGAAACAATAGATCTTTCACAGATTAACAACGTAAACAGACAGCAATTCACAGGTAATAATAGTTCAGCACTTTGAGATTGAGCAGCACAAACAGTCAGCAAATAACTAGTAACGACAATAACTGTACTTTCAATAGCGCTCAGCTCACCAGCTTTCTAGCTCGCACTGTAGACGAAACTCCAAAGTCGTTCCAGTCGATCAACACACACTCTCTGATCCAAGCGCGGCATTTATATACTCTCTCCGACAGGCTGTGACATCACATGGAGTTTTCTCGTACATTCAAACATATTTTCTTTCCTAATAGAGATATCGAGAAAAGGGTAGCAGTTTCTGGAATCATCGATTTGTCGCCAAGATCGCCAAAATGGTCGCCAAGGTCATTGGTCCATGCCCGCCCATCCCATAGTTACCCCTGTAAAACTCTCTTCCCAACCATAAGACTAGTGAGGCAGGAAAGTGACATTACATTTTTGGAACAGTATGTAAGTATTGCGTACTGGAATGAAAACCATTGATGAAAATTTCAAATTATTATCAGCTTCCTGCGAAATGGTGCGAATCAAAATCATTTTCTTCTTCATCACTTTTTGTCGGTCTCGTGACCAAATCTTCCCTGTAAATTGTGAGTACCAATGATTGAACTTCCCACGTCGAGCTCTTGCACTTCGCCAGCAAAAGGTGGTGTTCCATTAGGAGGTATCTCATGACATTTGGCACTTCAGCGTAAATGAGTTAGCAGAGACTTTTGCATCGCTGCAAATGCGAAGTTAGCAGAGAATTTTGCATTGCTGCAGATGCCAAGTTAGTAGATAGTTTTGCATTGCTGCAGATGCCAAGTTAGCAGAGGCCTGATATGACTACATACATCTAAAAAGATGGAATATTTGTTAATTTAGGGGGGGGGATTTAACTAGTTTAACAGGGACTCATGTTTTGACATCCAACGTATTAGTTCGTATTTTATATTGCGATTAATAGCCGATTTTTTTTCATTGCTTGTCGTATGAAAGAGAAAAGAAAATTGATTGATTTAAAAAATAAAAAAAATGAAAGAATTATTGACTTAGGAAACGCAAATAATGTCTCTGTTAAAATAAAAGTTTCTCTAAAAAACAAACGGAGACGTGGTCAGTATGAACCAGATTATAGATTTCAGCTTTCATCTTCCATCTGAGTCTTTACATGTGAAAGTAGTCGAACATTGCCCACTAACATATACTTCCAAAAGATCAAAGAGCCATCCCCGTTCTCCAATAATATCCAGACACAATCAACATAATGGGCCCTTCCGGGCCTCCTGGTGAAGTGGGAACACTGGCCCATGGTTTATAAAATGAAAGGTGATTTGCCTGATCACACCACACCTCCTAACTCATCCACAGTCTTTTGCCGATTTTCTTTAGCTCATCGGAGTCTTCTGATTTTTGGCTTTGTGATATCAGGGCATCGTTGAAGTTTGCTTTAGCCCATCGGAGTCTTCTGCTTTTGGGCTTTGTGATATCAGGACATCGCTGAAGTTTGCTTTAGCCCATCGGAGTCTTCTGCTTTTGGGCTTTGTGACATCAAGACATCGCTGAAATTTGTAGCTGAATAATCCTAAACAATTGAGCTTGCGATACATTATACATTCCTAAAAAACGGATTTAGACGAACGGTAAACCTATAACAACAATTGGCTCCTGCTTTGCAAGAATTTAGAACGTCCCAAACGGCTCACATGCGCGTGATTCATCTTAGAATCATCTTTCGTTGACATTGCATCGCATGAAACTTTGTTCCAGACAAACGCCATTGATTTGGAGACACTAAATAACTTCACAAATATGTATTCAATTGTCCACACTTTCCTGGACCACCACATGGCATTCCGCTATAAATTGCTCCATATATTTTTATTTCTTTGCATTTTTTTGCCTTTTATTGTCACAACAGTATCGGCAATATCTATTAGATAAATAGTAGAAATCTTCATCGCTAAGATGACACCTCACTTACCTTATGGTTAATCATTTGTTACTTCAGGTGAAACCATAATTGCACATTCAGTAACATAACACCACAGCATACCCCCGAACTCGGCGCCTGAACGGCACCCTGTCGGTTGGATGAGTATGTGTGAAACTTTATTGAAAAGCAAAAGCAAAAAAAAAAATTACAACATTAGGATATAAATACACTTGAAAGGGAACATAATTACATGAACAAAGAAGAATAAAAAACACATTGAGGATTACAATCCGAGTATTATAATAGAAATTTACAAGGGGAGTTATCAAATTTGAGTGCAGTGAAAGGGTTGAATGTTTCATTTAGTTACATTTTTCATACAGTTGGAGCTCCATGATTCGGGGCTGTTAGTGTTGTTCGATGCGACGACGAAGAAGAATTGAATAATGTAACACAACCGGTTATATGATGAAAATTGTCGCAACCATCCTAAAAATCGTTTGACTGGTTTTTGTCTTCTCTTGATATTTATACTGAGGGATCGCTGGAATTGTTACTCAAGGGTTGGCGGTGGTGTGAAGGGTAAATTTTTCGAATGAATTACGGAAGAATTGGTGGTGGCTGGTTGATGTTTTTAAGTTAGTGTGCTCTGCTGCTCAACTGGGAATTCTTCGGACTTCTGGTTCTAGGAGGTGAATCTTTGGAAGTATCTATTTCTAGGCAGGAGTATGTGACGGTGTTCTTTACAAAGGTTTCACTATACTGTCTACTGTGGCACCTGTCTGGTTTTGTGGACGATAATTCCTATAAAACGTACTATCATTATCAACCCAATGGGGATTATATTTACTTTTATATTGCTTCATTTCACAATTTTAAATTCGAATTCTTTCACTCAAGTTAGTTAGCCGAAATTTTACCCAAACATGTGAAATATTAATACTGCCCTAAAAATGTATAATTTCAGGAAAACTAACGAAGCAAATCAATTGCCCACCTGCTGATAAATTATAGCTTTTTACTGAGTAAAATCTCCCTAGGTTCTTTATTTCCGCAGCTGTTGAATAAAAAATCGTGTAAATTAAGCTTATCGTCACCTACTAATTACTAATAATACTGTTTATATTCAGCGTCGTACTGGAAGTGCTATTGTTTATTCATCGATCCATAATTTTTGTCAGATTGATTCGTAGTTTGAAAAAAATGCTAATTGGCATCCAGCCGTACCAGTAGACTTACATTTAGTAATAAATCAAAATATTATCCAAAAAATAAATGCTACCTGATACGTTCATTAATATATATATATGTGTGTGTGTGTTTAGTAAAATATTTGAATTAATCGCAACACGTGTTATATTTTCAATATATTAATTTAAAAATTAAAATAAATTAAATTAAAATAAATTAATTAAAATTATTAAAATTCAATAATCATACAAAGGAAATACAAAAGATAGTTTGATTATAGACAATTACTGCTATGAAAAAGACAACCTAGAATTGGAATTTCAACACTCAAATGCCAATCGGTCTTGGGAACTGATAGGTGTTACAATAATCAAGATTTATGGCGCCAACCCTCCGCGAAAACCAATCGTTGGAAAAACGAAAAAATAGGGGAATATATCCCCAAAATCTTTTAAGATTAGAAATGAGAAAGTATATAACTGGACTAAGGACTGGAGCATTATCCCCAATATATATATATTAATTTCCAGTCTTCATTATTCGAGCTCATTGATTGATAAAACCTGAAATAAAAATGAAAACATTTATCAATCTAGTACAACTTATGAACCATGTACAGATGTGGGGGAAAAATTCTATTATCGGTTCGTTGAAAATGCAAGTTTCAATTACTATTGTTTTCAATGTGCTAAAAGATATATAAATTACAGAAGCATATATCAGCATCTAACCATAAATGATTTAAATTGATTCCCACTCTATTTCAAGCAATAATAATTTTCAAGTGAATAATTCATAAATATAAATAAATCTAATAAATATTTCGCGAAATCATTTGAATCAAATATCCGAAACAAAATCACGCGATAAAAAATTAATTTATTGAAAGCCGTATTTTGTTTCAAATTCGTAAAAGCAATGATAAAGATCGAAATCCAAAATGTACCATTTGCAACGGACTTAAATTATTTATATTGAATGCATTTTACGTCAATGCAGATAATAGATTATGACCTCTTGACGAAAACAGGCGGTTTTTCCGGACGGATGGGCTGAAAAATATGGAGACATTAGACAGGTATTAATCGCTAGAAAAAACTACTAAATTGTATTCCTGAACCGCAGGATATTTGCAAATACTTTGTAGCTAAGAAATTTGCAAGGATTTAGAACAATATGTCATGGATTTATCAATACTTGTCTTTTCTTTTTAATATCAGCTTTATCTATTCAATTAAACTACAGAAAAAGGATGGCGTTCTGCAAAAGATAATGAGATGTTTGTGCGTGGTGTTTAACATATTTCCAACCTTGTTATTCCTTTACAAGTTGCAATTTAAGAACGTTTCTATAATTCAGGTAGCTGCCAAACTTATAACCGCTACAGTGGTGTTTGGTTATCGCTGCATTCTTTGCATGAAAATAAATACGTTTAAAAAGATATTCAGACATTTATTTGCTATCGGTATAAGAAACAGAAAAACGAGACTATTGATGTATGGCTATATTTTTGTAACTTTCTGGACGGAAATCAGTCGAACAATTTTAAATGTTTATCTTTCTGAAACGTTTGTTATCAATGTATTTGGAATTATAACTCCAGATACGGCCTTGATTACATCATTGTTTAAAATACTCATGTATGAAACGTCCTTTCTACCAATGACTGCATTTTATATATTCTACGTCACTATTTGCTTGCAAATTCGGTCCGAAATTTTATTGCTTCGGAAGGGATTGTCCTCAAAAGAAGAAAGGGTATGCAAAGGAATGCTGCAGAGATATTCTTCAATAAAAGCAAAAGTGGAAAAATTCGATAATCATGTGGGAGTTTTAATGTTTTTGGCTACGTTATTTAATTCCGCAAAAATGTACGATGTTCTGAATACTTTTTTAAAGCCTGATGTCCCACAAAAACGTAAGGTCCTCACTGCATTTTATTCTATCAGCACATTCCTGTCCTTCATCGTCACAACAACGTCGGCAATATCGGTGAGTGATGCTTCAAAAAATTTCATTTCTAAGGCGAAAAACTTATCGGAAACTTCAATGTCATCCGTTGTGCATAAATTTCCCTTTACTTTGGAAAGTGATATCTGCCTCACCGTCTGGAAGATAACTGTTATAAGAAGGGGCTTCATTGTTGGAACGATAGGTGCAATATTTACGTATGCTGCTTTATTTTTCAGTTTTGATAAATAAAGCATTGGAATCACAGCTTCTAGAATTCGCTTTATAATTGCGAAATTCATTTATTATTATACATTGCGAAACTGGGTACAATAATCCGGAAAGGAAAATCTTATTTTACTTAGAATTATGTTAACAGTTTATGTGAACTATAGGATTGCAGGAAATGAATTGGAATTATGTTAACAGTTTATGCCAACTATAGATTTGCTGGAAATGAATTGGAATTATGTTAACAGTTTATGTCAACTATAGATTTGCTGGAAATGAATTGGAATTATGTTACCAGTTTATGACAACTATAGATTTGCTGGAAATGAATTGGAATTATGTTAACAGTTTATGTCGACTATAGGTTTGCTGAAAATGAATTGGAATTATGTTTACTGTTTATGTCAACTATAGGTTTGCGGAAAATGAATTGGAATTATGTTTACAGTTCTTCAAGAAATGAATCTTGTCCACACTTTCAAAGTAAATATTTTTGAAATTTTAAAATCATGTTTTTTGACATCTCAAAAGATGAGCATCAATATATGACATATTATGTTGGCATAATAACAGATTATTTTGTTCCAAAGGGTTGTTGTGACCCTTCTGTAAATTAATTGTTCATTAAAGTTACCTCTACAATTGCATGGCATTTAATAAGCTTTATTATTTAGAGGAATCTTTTATTGTACCCCATACTTCTTTCTGATAATGCACTAACAGCACTAACTATCCTTGACGATGAAATATGCGACAGGCGAAAATTTTGATCTTTCAATATCAATTTGAGAACAAGATCAACATTGCCTTCTTTTCCTCGATTTGAAACTGCATAATTTAATCTTTTAACATCCTCTGGTCAGTATTACAAGAAGGAATCTGAAAGATGCTCTATTCACCGTTAAAAAAATTAAATTTTGCCTTGTCAACAAGCCTCGAGACTTCTCGTTCATTTCAATTCGTTCATTCGAGTTCGTTCATTTCAATTATTACTACTTTCCGGTAATAATTTTCATCTATATTTACAATATAGATGAAACGTTTAGATTAACATTCGAATACTTTTAATAAACTAGAATTAGATTTTGTGCACAAATATTTAGAAGCCTTTACCATCGTCATTGTTATTACGGCGTTTTTAAATAATTGTTTGTCTTTTGACAAGTTTTAAGATTCAACTGCACCAGTTGCCGTCCGCAATTGCAATACTGTAGCTCTTCCACAAATCTCCATGTCGCACTTGCGAGATGGGTCGCACAAGCGAAATGGGTCGCACCTGCGAGATGGGTCGCACAAGCGAGATGGGTCGCACCTGCGATATGGATCGCACCTGTGAGATGGATAGCACCTGCGATATGGATAGCACCTGCATCTAGCGCAACAGTTACTTGGCGGTTTCAAAAATATTATCGTGAAATGAAGTAATTTTTTCCGTGAGAAATATCTGTATTGGTAAATTACACAGCTGATGAGAAATTGCAGCACTTATTTTCTGTCTCCTCTTTCGCCGTCCAATTCCCAGTCATAAAGAGTTTCTAATTAGAGAGAGAGAGATCAAAGTGATGTTAAAACCTCGTAAATCGTGACAATTTAAAACAGAGTATCAAATAAAACTATTATACTAAAACCAGTGTTGTCTGCAGCATACAGAGTAGTAGATGATTGTGTGCGAATTGTTAATCTGTTGAATTTAACATCAAACCAAGCATTGATATATAAGGTCAAAATTAAAACATATACTTAAAAGAGTTCTGTTTTTGTGGATATGTAGATCTTTATATAGAGATCAAAAGTACTTTTAATTTCATAATTTCAAATATTTCCTCAAATCAAATCGCGGCTGCTTTTATTGTCCACTGCATTTCAGCAGAAAATTTATTTTATTGCTCTCCCTGTATAAAGATTCGATAGATTGTTAATATGATAAATTAATTGGCCAAATTTTTCAATATCTTTCTGTCATAATTGGTCAAATTTTACAAAATATATTTTTGTTATATTTTTCTTAAATGATTACAGATATTTATGATACATAAACTGATTTTTATTTTATTATTATGTAGTTTCTTTGTTTTTTTAACTTTTTCTATGCTTTAACTATTTATTGTAAATACATTACAATAAATAGTTAAAACATAGAAAATCGACTGTATGCCAACATCGACTATGTTGTTTGTGTGATTTTTATTTGTTGTATGGTAACGTGCTCATTTGTGGCTTCCTGATTTCTTTTTTTTCTTATTTGCCTTATTATTATCAATTTATTTTAATGTTATTTGGTTATTAATCAGGAAATTGTGTATAGGAATTGTAATTTTGGAATTGTGTATAGGAAAATTTGAAATTGTGTATGGGAAAGTTTTAAATTGTGTACAGGAAAATTGGAAATTGTGTATGGGAAAGTTTGAAATTGTGTATAGGAAAATTGGAAATTGTGTATAGGAAAATTGGAA
>BGPR01002867.1:119376-130109 GCA_013235015.1 Araneus ventricosus | reverse complement strand
CTCAGATTATGCCAAATATCTGAAAAACAAATTTACCTGGTATTTAGTGTGAGCAAAAATTGTTTGTAATAAAATGTCAGCAACAAGAAGAAATGGTTAAAAACAATTTAGGTAAAGATTTGAAAGAAAAGTAGTAGCAAGTTACATGTTACTTCATGTTACATTTAAATATCAGATACATATATCGTCGCTTAAAAAGTAACACCACCTCTCTCAATTTTTTAAAATTTCAAAGAGGAAGACAATACTCAATTTTTCGCAACCAATAGCGAATATTTCTGAATTTTTTTCACATCTGGTAGGAACATGAGGTCCCTTGTTTATATAAGATGTTAAAAAATTCAGAAATATTCGTCATTGGTCGTGAAAAATTGACTATTGTCTTCCTCTTTGAAATTTCAAAGAATTGAGATAGGTGGTGTTACTTGTTATGCGACGATATGCATTGTTATCTATTATATGTTATGCATTGTTATTTATTATATGTCGTGCATTGTTATTTATTATGTGTCGCGCATCGTTATTTATTATATGTCGTGCATTGTTATTTAGTATATGCCATGCATTGTTATTTATTATATGCCATGCATTGTTATTTATTATATGCCATGCATTGTTATTTATTATGTGCCATGCATTGTTATTTATTATTTGTCATGCATTGTTATTTATTATATGTCATACGTTTTGTTTATAAAGTTGTCAGTGCGAGTTATACTTCCTTGAGAGAAATAAAGTTAAGCAAGTAAAAGTTATGAGCATTCCGATACATTTGTCTAGTCAAGACTAGGAGAGAAGAGCTTTGACATACTCATTATGTTAAATTCCCTCTGCTTTTCCCAACGTAACTGTGATATAAAAACTGAAATATGATGAACATATGGCCATTCAATATTTTGTTGTTTGTGTTATAATAGTGTAATAGTACGCACATACGTAGCTAATTTACTACTACGTTCAAAAAGTTCCAGAACTTTTAAAATATTTTCCAAATATAAATTAATTATGCCATTTCTGGAAGAACTACTGAAGAGGGTCATTTGACCGAGAGTCAGAGCAGGTTTGATCCAGTTCAAATACGTGCAGAACATGCGCCTAGCTCATGATTATAAGCTTTCGAAACTTTCCTTCGCGTAAAAAGGCAATTAGTTGATGCTTCCTCTTGATTAGATGCTTGTTTGCCATTCCCTTTCGGTATCAAATTACCTGTCGAAACATCACATTACGGTACATAAATAATCTGCTTATTCCTCTGATCTTACCCCATGTCACTTTTTTCCTTTTTTAAGAAGAATTTGCGTAAGGGGCAACGGTTCTCAAATTCCGAAGAAGTGCGGCGATGAAGGCACTGGAGGAAGCAGCTTATTCCCCTGCTCTCGCCCCATGTTATTTTTTCCTCGGAAGAAGGATTTGTTTAAGGGGCAACGGCTCTCAAGTTCCGAAGAAGTGCAGCGATGAAGGCACTGGAGGAAGCAGCTTATTCCTCTGATATCGCTCCATGTCACTTTTTCTTCGGAAGAAGGAATTGCTTAAGGGGCAACGGCTCTTAAGTTCCGAAGAAGTGCAGCGTGAAGGCAGTGTAGGAAGTGGCATAAGGAAGGCTTGTAATACAGATTTACATTTTGTTAAGGATGATGGCAAAAATGCATTGTTTCACAGGACAGTTTATTCCAAGAAAACACCAAACAAACAGGTTCTATATGTGTTCTACTTCGGTTATAAAATCAGTTTTGAAACTCTTTGAACGTAGTAGAATATTTGTGGTTTCTCTATAATATTAATCAGCATATGCAAAATTAGGTCGCTGCTTTGTTTCATAAATCTGTGTATTGGGCAAAATTTGGTTTAGATTTGAATATCCCAATATTCCTTCTTGTAGAAAGTATGCCAAATTTGAAAGTAATAAATTTTTACATCACACAATAATAACAATAAACTATAAATTTATGCATTTTATAAATTTATTCATCCTAATACTCCTTCTTGTTTGGAAGTTGATATATATATATATAAAATAAATGGGGTGACATGTGACAGCGCTGTTTTCATGAATTATAGCATGATGTAAAACATTTCGACATTTATACTCTTATTGTGTTAAAATTACACTAAGACACGTGTTTTTTGAGTTTAAGTCAGAAAATATTCCACACCTTTGTAAAGATGCACTCGCGTCTAATTTTGCAAATGGTATGAAGCCGCTCTATTTTATATTTTATATGTCACGCTTAATGTGGTTAATTGATTAGTATGAATAATTACCGATCAAAATGATAAATCTATTCATTACTTTTACGGGTAATTATTCATACTAACCGGTTATTCACATTCAACGTAACATATAGGGGAACGGAGGGTAAGTGTACGCTCCTAGTGACTTTTATCTTATAAAAACTCAAATAAGTAAAATAAAGACTTCAAAATTTCACACAGTGTTCTCTATTTAACTATGAATCAATAAATATAGGCTACAGGAATTTGACTCAAACCATTTAAGTAAGAAAAATAAAACACAAATAAATGAAAATTGTCTACTCTTAGCCTACTTGGAGGATAAGAGTACGCAGGTAGCTTAGCTAAGAATACTGTTGCAAAAGGTTTCTCTGTGGTGTATGGTGTAAACAGTCCAACACGCAGGATAATGGAGAATGAAGGTTTATTTACAAATATGCAGGAAAACACGTAACACATGTACAGGAAACAATAGCCCTTGCACAGATTACCAACGTAAATAGACAACAATTCACAGGTAATGACAGTTCAG
The DNA here is from genome assembly GCA_013235015.1 of Araneus ventricosus. Taxonomy (NCBI): domain Eukaryota; kingdom Metazoa; phylum Arthropoda; class Arachnida; order Araneae; family Araneidae; genus Araneus; species Araneus ventricosus. Next base: position 127,345 of record BGPR01002867.1, on the reverse strand, counting down.
CACTTTGATATCTATCAGCACAAACAGTCAGCAAATAACTAGTAACGACAATAACAGCTCAGCTCACCAGATGATTAGCTCACACAGCGGATAGAACTCCGAAGACGTTCACGCTTCAAAGTAACCAGTCGATCAAAGACGCTGCTGTGATCCGAACGCGGTCTTATATACTCTCTCCGTTAGGCCGTGACGTCACATAGAATTTTCATGAAAAACCTGGATCTCGGCCCCTAATAGAAATATCAAGAAAAGGGTTGCATTTTCGGGAATAATCTATTTGTCGCCAAAATGGTCGCCAAGTTTGTCTCCAAGGTCATGCGTGCCACGAGAGTCGCTGAGGTCACTCCATGCTTCACCTTGTAAAACTCTCTTCCCAACCATAAGACTTGCATTGCTGGGAAGCGAGTTTCCATGACTGTAACAATACGCACCGGATCTGGTCTAACAATAGTTGCATAGAAATACAGAAGAGGCACTGCATTCCTCCTCCCCCCTCTCTTTGAAAAATCCGCATTTAATGCAGCTTTCGTGACAGGCATAATTAAGGCCCTTCTTTACGTTTTGCTTCATCTTTTCTTGTCTTAAAATTACCTTCTTACTACCTTTCCTTCATTTCTGAGGAAATTCTGCACTTTCTTTTTTATCGTTTTCATTTTCTTCGGAAAAAAAGCTTTAAAAAACAAAGGTGTCGTGATTTCTGACTTTAGTGCTAGTCCCCTTTTAATCTGATTTATATTATCATTTTTCTTTTGATTTGGAAACTGTAAAATTGAACTGATTCTAACATTAATTTTATTGCAGATAGCCTTTTCGCATTAACATTTTAGTTATCGAGTTTCGTACATGCCTTTCGAAACAGGTTTGATAAGAGGATCCGCGAATGTTACTAATTTTCACTGTTTTCATTTTCCAGTCTTTTTTCAAGAATGTTTACAAAATAGAATTTCCCCCTCCCAAAAATGCCGTTTTTACGGAGACAACGCATGGAATTTGCGCTTATGGCAATTGAAATGCTTAAGTATTGAAATGTGTTTTCATCCGTTTATTCCTAAATAACGCATTGCTTATAACTTCTTGATTTATTCAAAAAATCACCTCCCGATAACAACATGTATCAGGTCTTACCCTTCGCGAAAGTCAATTACAATCCCAACTTCGAGAGCCTTTTATGAAAAAAGATTCGTTGACTTTATTATAAAAGAAAATGTGAAACACAGTTCGATTCCCTGGCACCGGTTCGGTTAACAAAGACCTCGGTTGATAGAGGCCCGGATAATCGAGATTCTACTGTACTCCAAAATCATTAGTTAATCAGATGACGTGTATCGTTCTTGTAACACTACAATTCTTGCAGTAAACCATATGTTCTTTCTAGACGATCTCACCGTAAATTTCTCTCCCTTAAATTTAAACTAAATTCTTTTCAATCAGGCCTGAAGAACTCTTTCAAGCACTTTATTTCCTAAAATAATAGCATTTCCCCCCTCTCAAAAGTGCCGATTTTTTAGAGAAAATGCATGGAACTTGCTCTTATGGCAATTGAAGTGCTTAACCCTTTGAATCCTAAGCCGGCCGTAAAATAAACGGAGATGGATTTCGACCAAATTTTGACACAGAGGTACAATTGTAATTATAAAACCACGGGCCAAATTTCATTAATTTGACTCGCTGCATTTTTGTGGTCAGTAGATCACTAATAGAAATTCACACGAAGGTGCGGACAGACTGCCCGTAGACGGATGTCTTCCAAAATTTGATGGACATCTTCAATTTCACGTAAAGATCGCGAACCCAATGCTATCCGTCTAGCTTTCAGAATATTTGATTATCGTTTTCAAAAGCACATAATTCAAGAATTGGTTTCAGACTCATAGTAATAATTTATATTGTTATTGCCTTAATAATAAATTAATACAATATTAATGTAAATTATTATTATAATAGCAATAATTAATAATGCATTTATTTTTATCAATATAATAATATAAATTATTATTATTATTATTCAATGTATTATTATTAAGTAAAATGCAATAATTATTAATCAAAATAATACATTAATTATTATTACAATAATAATAAGAAGAAGAATGTTTAATTAATAATAATAATAGCGAGCATTAGAAACGTGCGAATTCATCAAAATCCTGAGGGTTGAATTTTAGATAAATAAAAAACTTTCGCTTTACATACTTCGTATCGAAAAACAAATATATTAGAAATGAAACAAAATATTATTTAACATCAATAATCTACAGCTTTCTAAAATTTGAGTAAACGATTTAAAATGAAGTGAACGCGCACGACGTTTGTTTAAATTTAGATGGAAAAGGACGAGGAAATATTTTAATACCCTTCTCATCTCATTTACTAAGCGCACATGGAACCTCCTATTAAATCACAACATATTATACTAATCTTGTAATATATTCTCAGTCACTTTAATTACATTTTGCGCAATTCAAATCATGGAAGCAACTTTATTGTTATCCGTATCACACAACATCCAACATTCTACGTTGTAAATGCAACTATTTAATGTAAATTTAAAGTCTCTATTTACAAGGATATCCTTTGCTTACGAATGTAAGTGATCTAGTCGTAAATTTAATCTAAAGTATATATAATGATATATGATGCAAGATATTGAGAGAATACCATTGCAGTTCTAAAGTGAATCAAGCAGTGTCGAATCCTGGGGTGCTATAGGGCTGCAGCCCCCCAGAGCTAAACCAGGATTCTTGATTTTATTATAATCAGTACAGCTGTTTGTTCTTATTCTCTCTTTAAAAAAAAGTGACAACATTGCTTCCGGGCTTTGATAGGCTCGAAAATTTCTCCACTTTTGTAGTCATTCTACTCGTACTTGTACAGTTAATGTTGGTCGAAAACATTTTTTTTGCTAGTTATTTCATTGTGTTTTTTATTACATTATCGAAAGCATTGTAGTGTTCTTTATGATTCTTATTGTCAGGGGAGTAAAGTCTGTACAATTAAGGTGTTTTGGTTTGCACGAACCATGAGTTTTGACATTCGTCGTGACGATACAAAATTTTTCATGATCTCAGCTCCACCCCCACCCTGCCAGACCCAAATCCTGGGTTCGCCACTGGTAGGAACGAAAAATTCTTCGGTCGTTTATCCACACAGAAAAATATAAAAAATGTAATGATTTCATAAGCCATTATAATAATGATAGATCACGTATTATTCTATTGCATCATAAATTATATAGGGCTTTAACTAAATAGGCTCGTTTCGACGTGCAATATCACATCGACGTGAATTGATAGTCAACAATATGTAGTGCTTATTTACTTGTAGTGCTTATTTTTATTTCTAGACTCTTTACTAATTTTACTAAATAGAAAATGGATTTGCTTTTATTTATTTAGTGCCTTTGAATGATCTTTAAGAAAGATATTATTTATATATGTTTCTTAAAGATATGTCGACTATTTATGAAAAATCTGCTGTATTGTTACTTTGCATATAGTGTGAAGGGAAATTGTACAATTTTGATAGAACAAAAATGTTTCCATAAATTTTTATATTTAATACAGCCTGAGAAGTTAAAGATTACTAACCTGTCTGATTTGGCCTTAGCTCCATACGGTATTTCTGGTGCTTTACTGCCGAGATCCACTCATGATGATATCAGCCTGAAAAAATTCCGAAATATGTTATTTTCCCATTCATTTTTTGTTTGCTTTTCTACAAAGTTTTAGGTTTCAATTGAAAATCAATAAGACTAGCCGTCTTAGGCGAACAGCTGTTCTTTCGTAAATTTTGTAGCCTGCAGCTATGCTTGCAATTTGGCGAAAGAAATTAACGGATTGGCGATTGTAGAGGCTGAGGGACTCAGCCAAGCTCTTATTTTGCAATATGTCTCGAAAATGGAGAGTGGTGGATACCAGGCAACCATTGATGACATATCTAGAGATCATAAGCTTTTATATGAAATAAAAGTTCTGGAAATCTGTCAAGTGGTTTGGGCTGGGGGACTGTCTGAAGTTTTTTCCCATAAGAAGTAATGGAGTAATATTTTCAGTTTCTCTCGAAAATGGAGTATGGTTGGTGTGCAGGCAACTATTGTCTACATATCTAGATGTCTAGATTTCATATGAAATTAAAAATTAGTGAAATCAATCCAGTAGTTGGAGATGGGGGACTAGTACTATGGTTCTGCCAGTTATTTTATATATATAGATAAGTGATGGTTGTTTAGATACTTAGTTTCAGATCTTTAGTGGCGGAATATGTTATGATACGCAATACATATGGTAAAATATAAAAGAATGCAGAAAATACTGAATTCATTTACAAGATTGATATTGCGTGTAACTAACTACCGAAAGTATGTGATTTTTCGACACTTTTATTTAACCTCACGTGTTTTATGTTAGTAAAGATGAAATTTTGTAATCGATATTTCACCTGTTTCCTGATACAGTTTTGAAGTTTTGCACACTTGCGTATCGCGCGCGCGCGCGCGTTTATGACAATACACTACTGCAATGTTTTCAGATCTTAATTATCATTTAGCCGATTACATTAATGGAATTTCGATATCACATGAGAAGCGCCATCTTGTGGGAAGTTTAAGAAAGATTATTTCAATATTCTAAAATATTTATAATAATGAATTACAAATTAAAGACTAGAAAATGATCAAAATAAAAAATATCTTCTTTTTAGAATACTATTTAAAGCTTTTTTCTAAAAACTGTTTTCTTTTCCATAAGAACTGTGTCTCTTAGAAGCTCCTATCACGGAATTTAAACTTATGTGTAAAAATCTTAGAAAACATTTGTTTTGTCTCGAAGTATCGAAGTTCAATGCTTTGACTAGTAAATACTAGTATTGTTTGGTTTGCGTTTTTTTAATTTTCTCGTTCGTCAAATAAAATTCCCCTCTGGAATGCTATCTTATATATATTTATTCATTTAGGACCCGTCCCGGTCCAACCTACCCAAGAGGATGCAAGGCCTTCCATAGGCCGGAGGGGGAACATAAAACAAAAGAAATGAATTACATTAAAAAAGAATCTACAAAGAACAGCAAGGGTTGAGCAGAACAATTTAAAAATCATCTTTTACAACAATGAACTCAAAAAAAAAAAAGAATAAAGAGCAAAACACAAACACCAAAAGATAAAGAGCAAAAACACAAAACGCAAAGAACAAAAACACAAAAAGCTTAACATTAAAAACACAAAACGCAAAAATTATAAGAATAAGATGCTCTCCAAATACGTATGCAGGTTCTCAGTTTCATAGAAGGCACTATAATGGCACTGCAACTAGTTAGAGGCGCCACTGCCGAACACAGAAGGTAACCCCTTGTACCAGTAATACGATTTATTTTGCGCGATTCTCCATTATTTAATTCCTAGTTTGTTATTATCTGTGAATGACCAGTCCTTCTATTCTTTTTTTCCATACCAAAGAATTTCAAAATCTGCATAAAATGAAATTAAGTTATTTGGGATTATTAAATTGTTTTCGTATGTAATACTGGAATAAGACTAATTTCCATGGTTAATACAATCATTTAAAAAATACTGTGAATTTTAAATAAAACTCTTTCGAAATTTTTAGGATATACAATTGCTAAAGAATTATAGAAGGAAATTATTCTATAGAATGTCAAAAATTGCTGTTTTATTTATTAATGGTAACTTTATATCTTAAAACTCAATTTTCGAAGGGATAAATTCTCATCAGATTATCAAGCGTCGTTTCGAATTCCAGCACAATTCTTAGAAATAAAGAACACAGACATATAAAAGACAGCTAAAAGTCCTATTGTTGTGTTTACAATACCTTAAAATCTGCAGCTTAATTTGTGTATTAACTGACATCCTTTACAACACAAATACGCAAATGATAAAGAAAGGCAACAACAACAAAACTCCCCGTCACTTGATAAATTAATAACCGGGGCAGGCATCGGATAACAAAAGAGTAGCAGCGAGCTGTTCTGCCGGTTTACGTTTCGGCTCGTTGTTGGAGAAAAGATGGCAATTGTGCTCGTTTCAGACATATTTGTTTGTTTACAAGAAAAGACGACTTAACTGCTTTCAATGATCTTGTTTACTTCAAGGAGATGGAATTTCGCATTTTTGGGAAATAGATAATCACAAAAGAAAGCAATGAAGTAAAGTGTTTCTTTAAGTTGTCATTCATCGAAGAATTATTGTCGGTAATTGGTTCAATAATTCGAAGAATGCCTATTCTTTATGGACATGAGTTTTACGTGAAATGCATTTAAATTTGGATTGAATGCATGGCTTCTTTCACTTAATGCATTTATGGTGGGTTTTTTTTAAAATTAAGGCAAGAAGTTCGTGATTTTATATTGACTAATGATTCTAATGCAGCTATTAAGTGAAAGCAATCAATTGACACTAACTTGATAATAACCAGTTCCAATCAAACTGCAGTTATTTTCGCATCGAGCAACTACTACTTACAACGTTAAAAAGAATTCTTTTGCTGTTGGAATAATTGTTCACTTTTTGGTTTGTATTTTCTTCTAAGATTTAATTTTAGTTCTTACATTGACTTTTCTTACATTATTCTAATAAACTTTGTGAACTTTCTTTTCACAGAAGAATCATTCATGCTTCTTAGCACTTACAAACTATATTTAACCAAATTTATTTTCAGTTTTTTAAAAATCACAATATACGGTGGACTCCCATACAAGGCGGGGAATACCGTGCGCATAATAGGAAATTGAGTGAAACGGGATATGCATTTTCGGACGAGTTTATGCAAGTTGAAACATGCCTGTAAACTATTAGTCAATGCGAAATTCGAGTGTCGAAGCTTTGAAAACTAACAAACAAAAAGGACCAAATTTACTCAAACTAAGAACAGAATAATCTGACACAGTGAATCAAAAAATTAAAAGTTGCATGAAAATGATAAATTTAATCTTACGCGTAATGCGAGACTGTTCATCGCGCTAACTTTTTTGTCCCGTTCTGCAAAAGGCTATTGTGCTTTGTTACTTTTACTTAAATTACTTATTCTATTACGTTTTTATCTTTTCTATTATTTTACACAACATAAATATGCAATATAATTAAGTTATATACACACGAATATTGAAGAATTTTTTTGCCTTAAACAACACAGTAAGGGAGAGAGGGGTGAAACCGGGTACCCTTGATTCTTGTGCTATTATTTTTCCTATCTAGCAGACAGATACAAAATTACATTCTACTACTCAAGGAAAAGGTACAGTCATAGTGGCGTAATATAGCTGTTGAATGCACTGCATCTGCGAAGGTTTATTTGTTTTAAGACGCCAACTCTCTAATGTTCGTTTGACTTTAAACTGTCCTTACTTAAAAATCATTACAGTTATAAAAACTATATTTAGTACAGCTTGCTATACGTTTACTAAGGATTTATAACCTATCATACAATAAGGATTTACTCCAATATTTGCGCGGTTCTATTTCGTTTTTATAACTTCTGCACTCGGGGTGAAACCGGGTAGCATATTTACAAACCCTACCCTGATCGAACTGAGACAGGAAATCGGACAATATGATTGGCTCGCTTCTTTGCTCTCGTGCGTGTACTTTTCATTAGTATAATTTGTTACAGTGTGGGATGTTTTATTTTTTATGATATTTTAAAAAATAATTTCATTTTTAAAAATATTACAACCCACGGAAGAACGTTTTTTGTGCTCAACTGTGGGAAAACGGGGAAGAAAAGTAGGACGACTCTTGTTTTGTTATGATTGCCGTAGCTACGTGCGAGAGCTGAAAGCGACGTCACTGCTCCTCCTAGCCAATGATATTGACTGATTTCCTGCCTCAGTTCTATCAGGGTAGGGTTTGTAAATATGCAACCGGGTACTCCCAATGGCGTAAGTCCGTGACAGTCAGCATTGATGATTCCTCCGATTAAGACGATAAAAACGCATCAGACGTTGAATGTTTTTATTT
>BGPR01002867.1:93749-112216 GCA_013235015.1 Araneus ventricosus | reverse complement strand
TCCACCCTTGTAAAAGTTTATATATATATATATATTATATATATATATATATATAACTTTTATATATATATATATATATATATATATATATTTAGTATATATATATGTATAACGCTTTTCCAGATTTATCTTGTGAAACACGATAACTGAGAATGCTGATGCAAATTCAACCAACTTGGGATATGTTGTAAGGATAGTGAAATATCGGTCGAGTTCGTAGATGGGCTATCCAGCTCAAGGGAATGGAAATGTGGGGGGGTGGAAATTTTAATTTTCCACATAATTCCTTTACAAATGAAAATAGAAAGAAAATTCAAATTAGGCGGGTATTGCTTATCATATCGAACAATTTTTGAATTTAAACTTTTTCTATAGCTACAATTGCTTAGAAGTTATGGGTGAAAAGTGATTTTCCCACCTTCCCCTCCTCTCCCCTAACTTAAAAGAATTACGTTTTAACCTACGCATGTTACCCCTCGTTGGGGAAAGCTCTCGTCATTTGCAGTTTCTTCCACCCTCTTTCATTCTTGTAGCTCCAATACTTATGAGAATAGGGGCAAAATGTTCTCTTCCTTATTATTAGTGATGAGGAAATACACTATATGCCCAAAGTATCCGGACACTTGCAGATTTTCATATTTTTTTTAAGAATTTCTCCGGAATGGATTAACTGACGCCTTTAAACTTCAGATATGTAAAGAATAGACAATAACTCACATTTTACATTGAAGATTCGGTCTTAGCGAAACGAATTAGGGGACCGTTTACAAACTGATGAAGACAAAAGGTTTTTGGCCACCCCGTTTCTGGGATACTGATAACAAGATGAAACTTTCAAAAAAAAATGGTAATATTTAATGTGCATAATATTTACAGGAATTTTCGTAAACTCCAGCCCAAATATTTGGGAAGATATAAGGTTTTCTTTAAAAATCTCAAATTTTTCCACCTGTTTTGCTTATAACATGCAGAGTTTTCTGTTATATTATACAGAAACTTACACAGAAAATATGACCAAGATGTTATAAAAGCACTGTATAAAAATTTGGAAAATAATATTCGAATATTACAGGAATTATGGTATTTTAGTGAAATAATGTTTTTTACTGCCTGTGCACTTGAGGAAACATAGACAATTTTTCTTTCACAACTTAAACCAGATATATGGGGCAACTTATATAAAAACATTCAGTTCAATATCAATAGTATTAAGAAGATATTCCGACATTACAACGAGCACATTTTTAGCTCCTATCCGAAGAGAGGAGCAAAAACATGAGGGGCCAACTACACAAATTGAGCATTTTTTAACTTGTATCTTTGAATAGTTATATTGGTGTATAGTGCTTGGGAATTTGCTAAATAGCCATAAACACTTTTTCAATTATGTATAGCAAATTCAGTTAATAGCTACTATAAATAACAAAAATTATTACTTTAATCCATATTATTCCACATGATTATGAATAAGTTACATATTGTTAAATTCTGTACAGGTTTAATATATTCTAATGAATATTTGTAACAGATAATATATATATATATATATATATATATATATATGTTTTGGGTTCTAGGGGTCATGATCGGTGAAGATCTGCAGAAATTTTCCGAAAGTCGTGTCATAAGAACCATTGCAATAGGTAGAGTTCCTATAAGGAATCTACCTAAAAGTCATCCATTTGAGAAAGTTCTAGAAAACTTTTGTGACGTGATGTTAAAACTTAAGCGCGTGTCTTAGTTCTTTGAATATATTTTATTTATTTTCATCTCTTCTTCCTGTTTTGGTCTTTCAAGCTGGATATCAGCGTATCTTTTGTTTCTCTTGTCTTTCATTTTGTAAATAAACCAAATAATTTTCTAAACCTGACCTTTTCTTTGTGACAATATATTCAAAACCTATATGAACCGGCGTTAAAGACAAGGGCACGCGAATGAATTTTTACAGGATATTGAAAATAAAAATAGAAGATAAACTTGGATTTCGTGCTATCCTTGCGAGGAATGTATAACAAACATTATTACTTATTAAATTAGCATATGATTGTCATCGTTGTGTACCCAACCATTGTTTAAAGGTGATCGAGTTCGTACCAATAATTCAAATATCCGCCTTTATATTCATATTCAACTCAAATATTTATTTCTCATGCTATAGTGGCAAAACGCTGTTTTAATATACTTAATCAAAGCATGTTTTACCCAGAAAACGTTTCTTGCAGAAAAGCTTTGTACTTTTGGGTCAAATCTAGTAATTTTTACGATTTTATATTTGAAACAATTATAACCGTAAAATAAAAAATGATTTATATTAAAATTTGTTTCGAACGTTAAATTATAATATTATTATATTAATTATTTGGAAAGAATTTGTTTATATTACGATAATTTTGGATTCGATTTACTAAGATTTCATATTCAAAGGTGCATCAGGGTTACTGGGAACGGATGTGGCGATTTCAACTAGATCACGGGGCAGAATAGAAGAAGGAGGCAACACCGTCTTTTAAATGATACAATGGAAATATATTAGACTCATGGCCCGCATTTAAGGTATCCGACTGGTTTAAAATCGTCGTTTTTGATGAAATTATCAAAAACAAATTTATTACTTAATTTTGCAGCCTGTTTAATGAGCTTTCTAAAACTGTCTCACTTTTTACTCTACGTGAATTACAAATGGAGTTACAGCTGTTTTATTACCGAACTGTAAGCATTATTTTAAGTTGCACGAAAACTTTAAATGCGTTTTCTGAGAAATGATCTTTTTGAGGAAAATTGTCGACCGTAACAATGATTTCTCAAAAAGTTATTCAAGTATTGATACGAAATTTTCTGAGATTGTTTCCTGTTATATGCTCGATGTTTTCCTCTAAACACTAAGGTCAATTTTAAAATCAAGTAATATTTTTAAGTGTTTAAATATAAACGAAAAGCATTTTTTATGAAAAATTACCAGTTTAGTAACTACGTTCAGCTATATCTGAAAACTATTTTGAAGTATAAGAAAGATTTTAGAGCGTAACACAGATAACTGTCATAAAAATGTACTCCTACAAGGATTTATGTATATTTAGAATATGATTTTGTCTATGGCTGTTAGCGTAAGGCAAATATTTTAGTCATTTTTCTTCAAATTTCTCAGGTTTTTAAAAAAAATATTATTTTGAAAGCTTAATTTTACAATATTTTCATAGTTTTAAAACATATGGAGTTGAAAAATAACATTAAAAAATATACATATGTTATTTTTCAAAAAAATGTCTCCGAACACAGTCGGATACCTCAAGCGCTCGGCATCTCAGCGCCACATTTCAGATAAATAAATGATTTTGATTACTTTACGCAGCAGATTTTGATAGGTTCAAATCTTTTGTCCATAATATTTCGACTATGAAAGTGAGTTTGCCGCCACATAGTATATTTACTTAGGTTGACAGTTACAATTGATAAAATTTAACAAATATATATTCAAAATTAAATATTGATCAAAATTAAAATTAATTTAATACAGAATGGCGCATATGCAGAGCAACTTCTGATAAAATACGAATACAATTAACAGAAAAACAAAAAATTAAAAAAGAAAATTAAAACAAGAAAAAGTATATAGAAGAAACAAAAGAAGTAAACAATGATATAACAATACACCTTTCTGCTCGCCCAACGCAACAGCATCAAGTGGTTGCATCAGCAAAATTTTCTACAATTAACCAACAAATCTCTATAGAATAAGACAACAAAAATTCTCTGATATTCGAGTTCTCGTCCATTTCTTCCATTTTTTTTTGTATTTTTTCACTTTCTATTTTTTTCTTTTATGTATTTTAATTATTTTAATTATCAGAGAATTTTTGTAAATATCTACAAAATAAGACAACAAAAATTCTCTGATATTCGAGTTCTCGTCCATTTCTTCCATTTTTTTGTATTTTTTCACTTTCTATTTTTTTCTTTTATGTATTTTAATTATTTTAATTATCAGAGAATTTTTGTAAATATCTATAAAATAAGACAACAAAAATTCTCTGATATTCGAGTTCTCGTCCATTTCTTCCATTTTTTTTCACTTTCTATTTTTTTTCTTTTATGTATTTTAATCATTTTAATTATCAGAGAATTTTTGTAAATATCTATAAAATAAAACAACAAAAATTCTCTGATATTCGAGTTCTCGTCCATTTCTTCCATTTTTTTGTATTTTTTCACTTTCTATTTTTTTCTTTTATATATTTTAATTATCAGAGAATTTTTGTAAGAGATTTGTTGGTTAATTGTAGAAAATTTTGCTGATGCAACCACTTGATGCTGCTGCGTTGGGCGCGCAGAAAGGTGTATTGTTATCATCATTGTTTACTTCTTCTGTTTCTTATATATATATTTTTTCTTTTTAATTTTTTGTTTTCTATTAATTACTTAGGTTGAGTCCTTCTTAACACTTTCATTGCTTCGGACGAGATATCTCTCCCTTCGGGAATCTTCGCTGCGCACTGGAATTTGACTTGCATAACAACATTATTAAGTTAATGCGCAGAAGACGTTCACCTGCTTCTTTTTTTATTTATAAATTGTCTAGAGCGAGCACGGTTACTTTTTGTCTTACTTGGAGATTGCATCAGATTCGTATACCGCAAAGCGAGAATGATCTTCTGTCAGTTGATCTACAATACAACTTGCTTTGCGTTTAACTTTACAGCAAAGTGAGGTAAATTGCGTATGCGTTTTTACCGACTGGATGCAAGTTCAACAACGATCTACAATTTTAGAATCAAAACCACATACCAAATTTCATTTCCAAACTCGTTGAGTTTTTGAGTTATCGCGATCAAATAAACAAAAATAGACAGGCCAAAAATACGATGATGAATTTGGTCTGAAATTTGACACACGTCTACAGTTTTTACCATTGATTGACATTAAAATAACAACTCATCTGATATTCAAAAATTAATCCACCTAACTCATTATATTTTTGAGTTATCATGTTCACATGGACACGGACAGACTGCTCTTTGACAAATTTTGTCGAAAATTTGAATAAAATTAACAGTTTTTATTTAAAGACCATATGCCAAATTTCATTTTTCCAATTCTTTGCATTTTTTAGTTATCGTGTTCAGAGACAGACTCCAACATCTTAGGTATCAGTAAATACAGGTTGTCCACACTTATCGTGGTCCAATAGCTATTTTTTTAACCGTTAGAGATAGACATATAGTTCCAGTTGGAAAAATGCTTTAAATTATATTTTATACTTTTTGAGTCACTAAATATATTCCTGAAAAAGTTACGAATTCTAACTTTTTATACGGTCCCCCGGTCCTATCAGTCATATTTAGTAAAATATTTTTCACATTCTAACATTTTAAACAAAAAAAAAGTCCCACTCTCCTGCGACTAAAACTGAGCGAGTTCTGGAGCTTCGAATTTCAGGATTTTTAACTAATCAGCGGCCTCGTCGAGCAAGTGCTGCGCATTGATTGGTGAATCGTCTTCAAGACGGCTATTTAAAGGGTGTAAAGGGATCTAAGTCAGCGATATTCAAAGCTCCATAACTCGGTCAGTTTTAGTCGCAGAAGAGTGGGACATTTTTTTATTTAAAATATTAGAATGTCAAAACAATTTTACTAAATATGAATGATAGGACCGGGGGACCGTATAAAAAGTTAGAATTCGCAACTTTTTCAGGAATATATTTATTCGCTCAAAACACATATATTATAATTCTTCCCTTCATTTTAAGCATTTTTTCCAGTTGGAACTGTATGTCTATCGACACCCTGTATACTGTGACTCCAGAAAATTAAGTTTATTAGACAACTATGTGCAACGTCACTTTTTTCCCTGCAACAGGACAACCAGTTAAGAAGTAAATAACCGTTGAGTTCACGAACTCCATCACCCAACCTCACATCTGCGTCAGAGACTATGGAGACAACTCCAGAAAGTCTTTTTCGGGCTGAAGGAACTTGATTTCCTTCGTCGGGTTCAAGAAAGGCGAAAAACATGGAGACTCATCAAAATCTCGAGATCGAATGTATTAATTATCTGAATTTTTCTTATACTTTCCATTTCTATACTTTGGATACGAGAGATTATGAAGGTGAATATAAAATATACATCAGATGCATGCTAAATATATTTTAATGTCTATTTAAAATTCGAAAATTAAATTGAAAAGGGCGAAGCTGAATAAAAGTAATTCGAATGAATACAAGATTAAAGTTAGACCCTAAATATTTAACGGCTGAAAACAAAGATTTAAACGAAACAGGAACTCTATTACCGACAGTTTTAGTATATTAAATGCTCGCTAGCTAAATGACAGTTTATTTTACGAATTCCAAATTACAATCTGTTACAATCTTTTCATCTAAAACCAGTCAGAAAATCATTTCTTTCTTCATCATAAAATCGCCAATCACTACAAAAGAATTTTTCATCAACGTTCCTTCAAAAGCTCCCTTTCCCCAGATAATTTATCTATCTACTTTTCCTATACTCGGAGATCTCCAGAACTGATAATCTAAACATGCATTTCCTCTTCAAGGAAATCTACAGATGATGATCAACGGTTTCATCATCATCGCTGGAACAGCTTTAGCAGAAAAGTCATTAGGGCGGTCGAGGTTCGTTTGAAACTCGCACAATACACGCAGAATGGACCAATCAGTGACGGAAATAGCCCAGGAAGATCACCGTCATTATACCCCAGGCGATCGCTTGATTGCGGCCGGGTTCTGATAAGGGCCAATCGGCATCATTCAATCTGGTGGTTACACAGGTTCGAATTTCCTGGTCTCGTGTACTCGCCTCATACCTATTCTTTGACACCTAATAGTTGTCTTTCAATAGATTCCATTCACTTTCAAGCCAACGAAGTAGTTAAACAGTGTTTTATCGATAATCTGAGTAACTAAATGTGTAATTTCGAATGTAGTAGTAAGCAGACCTGTAAATACATTTAAATGCCAGTGACGATAAATAATTAGTAATCATCTAAGAAAGAAATCTAATATTTAATATTATAAATATCTAGAGAAGCGATTTAAAACTGTGATGGGCAATGAGAATTTATATTTTAAGGAGAAATCGTTTCTTAGATCTTTCTAATTTACTCCTTTCTATAAGGCAGTGGGAATTATCCTTACTACAAAATTCATCTATTTTCAAATGACTCTTTTATCACCTCTGATTAGAGATGTTTTATCATGATAATTTCAGAAACCACAAAAAATGTTAATGAGAATATTTAACAATTAAATTCATTATCCATTAATTATCAATATAATTTTATATAGTAATGAGACAATACCTGAAACCGATGATTGTCGTAATTTCTCGCCACAATTTTCTATATAACAATTTCTTATCTCAAATCATAATAATGTATTGGTTTGTTAATTAATTAACCAAATTAACTGCCAAATTAAATTAATTTTATCAATAAGCTAAATAAAATTATATTCTTAAATTAATCTCAATCCCCGAAATACTTTAATATACCATTACTAAAAAAATTGTCATTTAAAGGGATAAAATAATTTTTTTCATTTATCCCTGCACATTACAATGGCAATATTTATCAATTCGGAATCCGATAGATATAATTATATGCCATTTTATGTAAATATTAATTTAAAAAAAATTCTAATAAAATTAAAATCCTATCTATATCAAAACGTAAATTTATTTTAAAAATGTTCAAATGCTATCCAGACATATAAATGTTTGGTTTTAAAAAATACATTTCAATTTGAGGAATACGTTAAGTATCAAAACTTTAGAAAATAATCAAAAAACAGTTCTTCTACTTTAGCATCCTTATAAAAATGCATTTCTAAGAACTGTTTTCATGAAATTTAAATGATGTCATTTTACCAAGTAATCATCAAGAAATTGAGGAATTTAGCATAAATTGAAGAGACTGTTATGTGTTACCTAAGACTTTTTTTAAACTATACACTTCTACTAGTTTCTTAGAACGATGGGCCGTGTTAGAGTTCTCGGGATCGGATTGTCGCGAATTCGAAACATGATTCCATCAAAAATCATGATATAGAGAGTAGAAGATTAACATTTACAAACTGACTTACTAACATTGATAACACATATTGAACATTTATAATAATGGACTGTAAATTAAAGGCTAAAGGATAGAAAATAGTCAAAATAAATTCTTCTACTTTAGTGTCATTATAAAATTGCGTTTGTAAGAACTGTTTGTGTGAAATTATGTAATGTCATTTTAGCAAGGAAACACTAAGGAATTTAGAATTCAACATAATTGGCAGACTATTATGGACTATTGGAGACCACCTCATAAAGAGTAGAAAATCTATAATAGGAAATGTAACATGCTGAACATTTTTAATAATGAATTATAAAGTAGAGGCCAAAGAACAGAAAATAATTAAAATAAAAAGAGTCTATTTCTTTAGAACCCTTATAGAAATGAGTTTTAAAGAACAGATTTTATGAAAGCTAAATAATGACTTTTTAGTAAGGAATAATATCAGTGACAATGGATATTATGTGCTATCTGAGATTCTAAACTAGATAATTTTTTCTAGTTTATTGTCTAGATTAGTGGGGTTAAAATCGATTCCACATAAGATTAAAACGGTTATATGTGTCCGGCATAAAAAAATATTTTCATCCGAGGTCAAACGTCTTCACGTTAGTGTGGTGTGGCAGTTTGGAGAGTAGGGTGATAACTCAGATGAAACCCTTATAATATCTATCTCCGTTCAAAATTAAAAGTTTCTTTCCAAATAACCCGTTTAAAGATGCCCTAAAATTTAGCTTTAAAGTTGGACTTTAAGCTAACAAATCAAATCTAGATAGAACAAAACTTATTTTTGCGCAACCACCCTTCAATCTATCATTTTTCCTTCGAGAGCTGCTATTTAAGAAAAAAATGGCTCCATGAAAACTATTTATCATTACAACAATTTATAAATTATTTCTTATTGAATTTCTGTTTGCATTTTTGAGAACATCTTGCTAGTATGTTCATCCGTTATAGATTTTTTACATTCAAGTTGCAATCAAATAAACGGTTAGTATTAGTGTATTTGGGATAAGCTTTCGACTTTCTTTACATTTCTTATAAGTTATTTCTCAGAAAACTAAAATATTTAAAATAAATAAATGTATGACAACCTAAAAATGAAAAACATATAAACTTCCCACTATATGAAATAAAAAAAATTAAACAACAGAACATGTTCCTTACAACAATTGGTGAATTTTCTGGATTTGTTACATTGGTTTATTGATGCATTGACAATTCTTGATTTTCACGTGCATAATTGTTTATATTAATAAAAATACTAAGCTACAGAATTTTGAAATATTGAATATCAATGAATATTTAAAATAAAAGCTTAAAAACAAACAACTAGAAAAATTAGAATACATTTAAAAAATAAAAAAATTGACTTAAACTTTAAACAAAAACATTTTTTATAAACAATAAAATTTAAATAATAAAATTTGAGCGATCTTTAATCAATATCTTACAAAGAAAGCCAAAAAACTAAGATGAACTCGGAGGGAAAAAACAAGCAAGGAATCCATTCTAGTCGATTTTTTCAGGGGCTAAGGACTTTATTTCGAAATGGATTCAAAATAATAATTGGGAAATTTTTCTGTAAGAAGCTTGCATTACGCCAAATATAGCTTCTCTTAGCCCGAAATTTCCCAACAAAAGAACAAAGGAGATCTGTACATCAATTATTTCAAAAGAAGCGGAACACAAACATGAAAACTCTTATAAGATTGATTTAAAAATATCATCCATCTGGCTTTTGAAAGTAGTCATAATTAAAATAAACTTACCCCATGCCCAGAATAGAGAAAAAAACGTCCTCACGTAATCACAATCTCACGCTACCTTTCTTTTAAAAAAAGGAATGAGCAGATTTTTAAAGAAACACTAGTCCCACGGCGCCATCTATATTCGGAAAAACAAAACAGAAGGAGTAAAAACAGGAATTTTTTAGGGAATGGAACAATTTAGACATATTAGTAAAAAATATGTATTTCATAAACTAAAATAAAATAAAATAAAAAATAAAATATGTATTGCATAAACACCACATATAATACATGTCGCAATCAAAATCAAATCTTAAAAAGTGGAGACAATGAGAAGGAAAAAAATCTGATGACACACAAAGGTCTTTTGTTCGTGGGTCACAAAATGGTCCTCGGTGGTACAAAGAGCCTCCGAGTTGATCAATTAATGTTGTCTACTGGCCCCCAAGAGACCAATAAAACTGGTCATTTATAAGGTGCCTGCAGATAGAAATATCTTTTTAAAGTTCCTCCAGGGTATTGCTTCGAAAATCCCGAAAAACGTGAGGAAATGGGGGTGTTGCTTAGTTGTTGATGAAAGAAATTCATGTATCTCTGGTGGCCACAACGATTAATTCCATGAGGCTAACCGCTTAAGAAATCCGCTATTTTTTTTTTCAACAAGAAGGAAAACATTTAAGAAGTTTTTAGGAAATAAAGTGCTTAAAAGAGTGCTTCAGGCTTGATTGAATAGAATTTAGTTTAAATTTAAGGGAGAGAAATTTACGGTGAGATCGTCTAGAAAGAACATATGGTTTACTGCAAGAATCGTAATGTTACAAGAACGATACTCGTCAAACTGATTAACTAATGATTTTGCAGTACGGTAGAATCTCGATTATCCGGGCCTCTATCTACCGAGGTCTCTGTTAACCGAACCGGTGCCAGGGAATCGAACTGTGTTTCACATTTTTTTTTATAATAATGTCAATGAATCTTTTTTCAGAAAAGGCTCTCGAAGTTGGGATTGTAATTGACTTTCGCGATGGTAAGACATGATAAATGTTGTTATCGGAAGGTGATTTTTTTAATAAATCAAAAAGTTATAAGCAATGTGTTATTTAGAATAAAACGGATGGAAACACATTTCAATGGTTAAGCACTTCAATTGCCGTAAGAGAAAATTCCATGCATTTTCTAGAAAAAAACGGCATTGTTGAGAGGATGGAAATGCTATTTTGTGAACATCCTTGAATAAAAACTGGAAAATGCAAGAGAAACAGTGAAAATTAGTAACATTTGCGAATCGTCTTATCATCCCTGTTTCAGAAGGCGTGTAAGAAATTTGATAGCTAAGTTTGGTAAAATGTTAATGAGTGATAGTACATGCAGACTCGTTTTTACTTTCTCGTATACAAAGAGAAAGTATTGTAATCGTCAAAAAATTCGAACTCGAGATTTTGACGAATCTCCACGTTTCAGACCTCCCTGGGTCCGAAAAACACAATTTTGGAATTATGTCTGCGTGTCTGTCTGTCTGTGAACACGATAACTCGAAAACTATTAGAGCTACGGGGATGAAATTTTCTATGTGATCTTTACACATAATTTGTAGGTTTCTATGAAATTTTGGACAAAATCCGTCACGGGAAGTCTGTCTGTCTGTCAGCGGTCATGCGAACGCTATAACTCAAAAACTTGAATAGCTAAATGGATAAAATTTGGTACACAGTTTTATCGTTATGAATGTTGGTCCGTATAAAAGTTTGGGCCAAATCCGTCAAAGGGTTGACTGTCTGTCGGTCTGTAAAATTAACGGATTCTTTTCAAAAGTGATATCCACGCGCATGCGTACTGGAAGCAATCTTCTGTGCCCGAGAAAGCTATGGAGCGAATTACGTCAGGTTGTCCTTGAGCCGGTAAGAGCGTAAAATCGGTACGCATCTCTTTGAATTTGATTCTTTACCTAGATATTTTTCAATCACTATAATGGAAAACCTTCTGATAGTCATAGGATTCTGGGTAACAGTAGGTTCGAATTTTTTTATCCACGCGGGCGGGAGGGGAAACAGCACCTTCCTGGGGAAGTATAGGATAAAGTTTAGGGGAGAACACTCCTGCTGGTTACAATTTGAAGTAAACATTTTCTGAGAACCTTGTTGAAGAAAAGAAGTCATAACATAAAAGTTAGTCTGTATTAAATGAGTTTTCGATTATCCGTGGTGATTACTACTCAGTTCGGATTACTGAGAGTCTACTGCATATTTATTTAATATCAATGATTATTTATTTTAATTACTGAATTAGATTTATTATTAACATAATTAATTTATTTATTTTGTACCTTAGAACTGATACAACACCGTGGAAAAAACGTCTCCTTCACTCTAATGGCCAAATCGCGCGTCTGCACGTAATGGCAACTAGCAATAGCACGGCGTTCTTGGATGGTCTAGACATGAAATTCCAAAGGAAAAATGTGAAACTTTAAGAAATGGCATCAAGAACAGAAAAAAATACCGAATGACGTTCAAAAATATTTTTTCATCTCTAAGAAACACAAGCGGGCATGTTAAATCCGTGACTTTCTCGTATACTTAGGCATGTTTCGTGGTTACCTTCGTCCTTTAGTGAAGAGAAAGTCAAGTCAGACAAGAAACCAGTATCCATTTTAGGCGTTTTCCTGATGAGCGATTGGTTCCAAAATTTGAAGCAACACGAGGGCTATTTTGGGGCAGGCCTCGTAACTTTAAACAGCGTTCAGATGACGAGGACTACACCTTAGCTGGCACACTCTCTCCGAACTTCCATGCCACACTAGCGAGAGGAAGTTTGACCCCCTACGTATGATTTAACGTGCAACAGGCCCAATACACGGCGGATCTTTAGCGGAACCGGGTTTCGAAACTCCAAGGCCACTAAATTTGATAGAGATTTTGTTGAAAGATCCTATAATAAATTTCATCCATCTAGCTTGTTGTATTTTCAAGTTATCGTGTTCACGTACAATTCAGCAAACAAAAGGGAAGACTATCCGAGATATTCAGTATAAAAATTAGACAATGATCTACAATTTTGGTGTAAATATCATTTACTGAAATTCACTAGTCTAGCTTCTTGGATCTATAAGGTTCACGCCCACATGAATTTTCAGAGACAACCAGACATAATTACAAAATTATTCTTGTTCGAATTCGGGAGGTCTAAAATGTGAAGATTCATCAAAACCTAGAATAGGTAGAATTTTTTGACAATTACAACTTGTGCATTAAAAAGTAAAAATGACTGATAATTGTCTTTTGACGGGCGGAAAAGAAGAAATTCATCTTCAATACGGCCTCAGTAGTCACGACTCGCGTATAAGAGCCGCGGATATCACATCCTCCATTGTCCTTTCATAACACCCCTCATTAATTTTTAAAAAATGTTTTTATGTTCTTCTCTGGCCGCGGTGGCCTAGTGGTAGGCTCGTCTTTGGGGCCGGAGGGTTCCAGGTTCGAAACACGATTCCACTGAAGATTCGCCGTGTATGGAGCTTGTTGCACGTTAAATCATACGTAGTGTACAAACGTCCTCCTGTTGGTCTGGCGTGGAAGTTTGGAAAGGGGGTGCCATCTCTGGTGTCGTCCTCGTCATCTGACCGCGGTTCAAATTTACGAGGCCCGTCCCAAAATAGCCCTCGTGTTGCTACAAACCGGGACGTTGAACTAAACTATGTTCTTCTCGAAATTTCCTCATTTTTACTTTCTCGTATACGAAGTATACAAAGAGAAAGTATTGTAATCGTCAAAAAATTCGAACTCGAGATTTTGACGAATCTCCACGCTTTAGACCTCCCTGAGTCCGAAAAACACAATTTTGGAATTATGTCTGTCTGTGTGTGTGTCTGTCTGTGAACACGATAACTGGAAAACTATTAGAGCTACGGGGATGAAATTTGGTATGTGGTCTTTAAACATAATTTGTAGGTTTCTATCAAAGTGTGGACAAAATCCGTCAACGGGAAGTCTGCCTGTCTGTATGTCCGCGGTCATGTGAACGCTACAACTCAAAAACTTGAATAGCTAAATGGATAAAATTTGGTACACAGTTTTATCGTTATGAATGTAGGTCCGTATAAAAGTTTGGGCCAAATCCGTCAAAAAGAGGCGTTCAAATTGAATATTCAATTTCTTTTAATCCGATTCTCATGCGCATGCGTATTGGTAGCAACAATAAATAATGTTTTCAAGCATCAATTGTTAACAATTTTTTATTGTTGTAAATCAAACCGATCTCATTATTCAGCAAATCTTTTATTCACGCGCTTTTGCAATTGTTACGGTCGTTGTAGTATGAATTGTTTTCTTGCGAATTCAATTCCAAAGCAGAACCACTCGACTCTCTAATGCGCATGAGCGAGGTACAAGGCTCACGCAGGAACGAAGCTGTTGCCACAGATTACATAAAAGATAATACAGGAAAAAAGGACAATTAGGAAATGCTTCTATTGCTTACGTCATGCCATAACATCAGAAATGACGCTGAATACTGCGAACGATGTAGTTTCTCACCTGATAGGTAATCTTCTGAAAGAGGCACGTTAAATTAAACATTTGTAAGCCGTTACTCTATATCTTATCTCATTTAACGCATCACCCAAACAACTGCAAAATTATCTGCTGGTTTAAATGTTAAACAATATTACAAACAGATTCGTATTTCTAAACAAAATAAATCCGATTTAATTTTCAAATTTTCCGAACCAACCTTATCTCACTATCTTCATTCGTTTGCGAATCACTGAATTTTAAAATTACCCAGCACTTTTAAATCAACCTGCATATTCAAATTGCAGAGAAAAAACACGAAATAAAAGGTCAAGTTAATTTCTGTTCAAAACAGTTATGAAGCACTTTTTGCAGTTCTCGTTTCAAATATGATGAAACGTCGATATCTTCTAGAATAGCTTCGCTACCCAGTGACTTAGAATTTCTATCCAAAAGCACAACAAATTCTTAAATAGTTCATTCAAAAACGAATACCTCTTTCAATAACCCAACAATCATACGCAACTACCTGCAAAACTCTTCATTAAGAGACTTTTTATTTCAAAAGGGGAAAAAATCGGTTTTTCTTTTAATGTTCCCATATATGTGATTTTATTTTATTAGGATAGAAACATAACAAAGAGCCATCCTATAGAGGAAATTTCCCCTTTCTAAAAGAAAGCGAAACTTTCAATCAAGAAACTCCATCGCCCCCCAGCGTCACGGATGAGCAACCAATGGAATTGAGGAGGAATTCTTTCCGCAAATGGGTGTCAAGAAAGATGGTTCTCCGCGAAGCAGAGCGGAAATGACAAATTTAGAACCTCGACAGCAGAACAAGATTCCCCAACAGAAACAGGATAAAATAAAAGAAGGGTTGGCACAAATTTGAGGTCGAAATAAATACTGATTGCTCGCCCACCAGATTCCGGTTAAGAGAGAGAGGGAAAATTTCCATAGGAAATGGAATTACACTTTTATGTCACAGAAAGAACTCGAAATTCGAAGTGGAATGGATAAATCTGATGGAACCCAGGATAATAATTCGATTTGTTCTTTGATTCTAGTCGCTATGGCGTTTCAGTTACGGATGGAGTGATGGATTTGAAATGACTCAGTATTCTTTTACTGTATATCTAACTTTGTTACATTTTTAAAAGGAATTGCTTGTCATTTTAGGTTCCATTTTTTCTCTTGAAGAAGTAAAGATCTGAATGAAGTATTTCCACTGGAAGAAAATGGCAATTCACTATTTAATAATTATATGGAGATGCCGTTTCGAAAATGAAAATAGAAAGAATCATATATTTTGTTAAAATTATTTTTCAGCCTTATTTATAAATCTATCATATTCTGGTGATGTAGTCTTGATTTCTGATTAAAATGGAACGAATATTCGATTTGCATGGACGTCGAATTAAAGGATATGTTTTTCGCCAACGTTCATCTGTCTTCAAATTATTGCAATAGTGATGTCCGTGCAGTGACTTGAAGCCATATGCGCTATCTTCGATATTGATCGGTGTTCAAAATGTGAGATAGGCCCCATATATTTTTAGAAAAGTTTTAAAACTGAGCATAATTTAAAATATTTCAGCGAAATCACCGATTCTTTTTTCCTGTTAATTCTCTTATTTTTTAAAAGAAAGTTATGACTCTTATTAAAGTAACGCCTACTTTCCTTTTTCATTTCTTTTAAAAGGGTGCATGGAACACTACCCTAACATTAGGCGTTTTCCCGTGATTGATGATAATGAAATGGTTGATTCTCGAGAGTTTAATTCTGATTTTATAAAATAAATATTTATGTATATTCAAAATATGGTATAACATTCTGGTATTTGAAAAGGCCATTTGCGATAATTCAATTTATATGACAACTTCGAGATTGGGTTGATTAAAAGATACGTGAAAAACGGGTAGAAATGCTGATTTTGGGTTGCTTACGCACTATGGAATATTCTATACATATAATATGTTTTTGAATACTTCTCTTGTTCTGATTGTGAATATGTTCACTGTTGTGCGGGACTCCTAATAGCTTTCTGGCTCCTTACTATTCACAATAGGGAGTCGTGGGGTTTCCTCTAGTTCTCTTTTTTTGTACGCGAGGGGCACGTTAATCTGATAGATGAGTTGCGCTTGATTACGACTTTTCAGCCCAAGGGCAAATGATATTTTAAATCAATCTTATTAGCGTTTTTAAGTTTGTGTTTGGTTTTCCTTTTCCTTTTAAAATAATGCTTTTTAGATGAAATTGATCTCCTTTGCCTTTTGTTGGGAAATTTCGGGCTAAGAGAAGCTATATTTGGCGTAATGCAAGCTTCTTACAGAAAAATTCCCCAAATATTTTGAATCCATTTCGAATAAAGTCCTTAGCCCTTGATAAAGTGGACTAGAATGGATTCCTTGTTTGTTTAATTTGATTCCCTCAGAGATGATCTTAGTTTTTTTCTTTCTTTGAATGATTTTGATTTCCATTGTTTTTTCGTATGCAGCTGCAATTGCACGCTGCTTAAACATTGTATAAATTTTGTCTAAATTTTATTGTTTAAATTTTGTTATTTTGTTTTTTCTGTTTAAAGTATAAGTTAAATTTATTTTTAAATTTCTTCTTCTCTTTCTAGTTGATTGTTTTTAAGCTTCATAGAATGACATAATCCTAAGCATTCACCATTCGCTTTTCGGAAAAGATGCACGCGAACATTGATATAATCAAGAAATTCCTTTTTAAAGTCTTATTAAACCCCAAAAGTAACTTGTAATTAATGAGACTGCTATAATTTGTTACTCTTTCGTTATAATACGATCGAAAGTTAAGTTAAATGGCTAGGAGATTTTTCACATTATGAAGCGGATTAAATAAAAATAACTTCTAGAAATGGAAACGAATATCTATATTTGACGTCAATAGAGCAGTTACGCTTCGCTATCCTTTTATAGAGTGACTTAATAAAGCGAACTATCATCAAAATAAGGGTACTTTTTTAGATATTAAAATTGAAATATCTAAACAAAAATCTTTGATTGGCCTGTTTGATAAAAGAGACGAATTTAATTTCAAGTGTAAAAATCTTTGTGATTATCATTCCAATATAGATTCCAGGGTTTTTAGGAACGTAATTTTTTGTCAAGTTAACAGAATTTAAAAAAAAATCCAATAATAGAAAAGATTTTTTAATAACTTCCAATGTTTTTTTAAAAAGAATATACCCTTTCAATATTCATGCCAATTATTCTTGAAAGCAGACTGGAATATAAAATCTAAAAAAAAAAAAAAAAAGGAATTCTTTCACATTCATTGAGGAATAGATGGAAACTAAGGGCCTTTTTCATTAATATGTCTAAATAGTTTCATTTCCTAATATTCCTGTTTTTCATCCCTCTCTTTTGTCTTTTCGAATATAGATGGCGCCATGGTTCTAATGTTTCTTTTTAAAAAAAGGATGATTACTTATTTTGGCGGAAAGTTCGTGCAGATTTGTGATAACGTGAGGACATTTTTTTCTCTATTCTAAGCGTGGGGTAAGTTTATTTTTATGAAGGCGATTTTTCAGCCCAAGAGCAAATCATATTTGAAATCAATCTTATTAGTGTTTTTATGTTTGTATTTGGTTTTCCTTTTTCTTTTAAAATAATTCTTTTTAGATGGAATTGATCTCCTTTGTCTTTTGTTGGGAAATTTCGGGCTAAGAGAAGCTATTTTTGGCGTAATGCAAGCTTCTTATAGAAAAAATTCCCCAAATATTTTGAATCCATTCCGAATAAAGTCCTTAGCCCTTGATAAAATGGACTAGAATGGATTCCTTCTTTGTTTAATTCGATTCTCTCTGAGTTTATCTTAGTTTTTTGCTTTCTTTGAATGATTTTGATTTCCATTGTGTTTTGTTTTTTGTATGCAGCTGCAATTGCACGCTACTAAAACATTGTATAAATTTTGTCTAAATTTTATTGTTTAAATTTTGTTATTTTGTTTTTTCTGATTAAAGTATAAGTTAAATTTATTTTTAAATTTCTTCTACTTTTTCTAGTTGATTGTTTTTAAGCTTTATAGAATGACATAATTCTAAGCATTCACCATTCGCTTTTCGGAAAGGATGCACGCGAACATTGATATAATCAAGAAATTCCTTTTTC
>BGPR01002867.1:55365-74411 GCA_013235015.1 Araneus ventricosus | reverse complement strand
AAGAACGACTAGGAAATGTGAAATATTAATCGTTTCATACGTACCAGACAGTTTTCGGCATTCTAAAGAATGACTAGGAAATGTGAAAATAATGAAATCGTTTCACTTTATTTGCCGAACCAGTTTTCGGCATTCTATAGAATGAATGGGAAATATTGAAATATTAATCGTTTCATACATTGCCAGACAGTTTGTCTAAGAACATTTAGAATGTGTGAAATATTAATCGTTTCACACATTTATATAATTGATTTTCGGCATTCCTAAGAACGACTAGGAAATGATATTAATCGTTTTCGCATTGCCAGACAGTTTTTCAAGCATTCTAAAGAACATTAGGGAAATGTGTGAAATATTCGTCATTTCACATTTGCCAGACAGTTTTCGGCATTCTAAGAACGACCAGGAAAGTAGTGAAATATTAATCGTTTCACACATTGCCGGGCAATTTCATTCAAGAACGACTGAAATGTGAAATATTAATCATTTCACACATTGCCGAACGTTTTCGGCATTCTAAAGAACGACTGGAAATGTGGTAATAATCGTTTTCACACGTTGCCAGACAATTTCGGCATTCTAAGAACGACTGAAATGTGTGAAATATTAGTCGTTTCACATTGCCAGACTTCAATTTTCATTCTAAAGAACGACTAGGAAATGTGTGAAAAATTAATCGTTTCACACATTGCCAGTTGATTTTCGGCATTTCTCAAAGAACGACCAGGAAATGTTGAAATATTAATCGTTTCACATTTGCCAGACGTTTTCGGCATTCTAAGAGTGAGGCAGGAAGTAATGTGAAATATTAATTTATTGCGGTGACGGTGGACACAAAGCATTCTGCCAGAAGTGCCGGTTTTCCAAACTTGCCGATATTAACTGCTTATGCTTCAAACATTTCTACTGTGCAGCGTTCTTTAATTCGTCGCTTAAGCTCAGTGAATAATCTTGGCGTGTGAAACATCTCGTCGATGGCCATGCATGTTTTATTGTGATAGATTCAATAAGAAAGTCCTGGAATTACAATAAACTAACTGCTCATATAATCTCATATCGAACTGCGCATTTATTCACACGGTGTGTAAGATTTTTTTTATCTTCACTGCTTATGAGTAATGAATATCACAAAATTAATTTCTACACATTTTACAGAATCCATGAACAGGTTTTTTCCATTATCAGTCACTGTTGGATCAGGTTAAAACTGAACCTTTCACAATAAAAATCTTCGTTACAAACTCCTATACAGTTCATGCTAAAACACAGACGTTTAGATGTCAAAGAACAAATATAGTAAGAATGCTATTATTCTCAAATAATAATTATAGAATGCCGAAAACTGTCTGGCAATGTGTGAAACGATTAATATTTCACACATTTCCTAGTCATTCTATAGAATGCCGAAAACTGTCTGGCAATGTGTGAAACGATTAATATTTCACACATTTCCCAGACGTTCTTTAGAATGCCGAAAACTGTCTGGCAATGTGTGAAACGATTAATATTTCACACATTTCCTAGTCGTTCTTTAGAATGCCGAAAACTGTCTGGCAATGTATGAAACGATTAATATTTCACACATTTCCTATTCATTCTATAGAATGCCGAAAACTGTCTGGCAATGTATGAAACGATTAATATTCCACACATTTCCTATTCATTCTATAGAATGCCGAAAACTGTCTGGCAATGTGTGAAACGATTAATATTTCACACATTTCCTAGTCATTCTATAGAATGCCAAATAACAAACCGCCAAAGTATGAAATACATCTCCGATTCGATTTTATAAGAAATAAAATCAAGTGCAACTGAAAATAAAATTATTTCGTTTCTTGGTGCAACAAGTTGATTCTTATTTTATTTTCTTTAATAAGAAAGGCATAAATTTTGCCTTGTAAAACTTTAATTTTTTTTACGTATTTTTGAATAAAAGTTTTTTAATGGAACTCTTTCATTATTTTTTCCGAAATAACAGTTGTATTTTTGAGGAATGAACGTCTTTTAAAAAATAGCCTTATCATGAACTTTTTTTCATATTTTGCCTAAATAGCATTTGTCATTCTATAGAATGCCTAGGTATTATATACAATGCCTAGGGAACGTATATAATAATTCTCATATTTCGTACTTTGCTTAAAAACGCCAGGCATTCTATAAAATGCCTAGGTATTCTATAGAATGCCGGCGTTTCATACATTGTCAGTAACACATATACTAGCACAATGCACAGTGAATAACTGAGATATAAACGAGAGATCTATTAAACAGATTTCTACCAATGCTTATAAAACAATTTCTTGAAATCTGAAACAAAAAGGCCGTATAATACAGGGTGATTCAAAAAGAAGAAGCAGATTTAAACTATTTATTTCTAAAGAACGACAGTAGATAAAGACGCATACGATACATCACTGGATAGAGGAAAGTTCAGAGTTTTATCTTCATATTATCATATTATCTCAACGTGACCTCCATTTGTTATGCGACAAATGTCGAATCGGTAGTCTATTTCTTACCATACACGAAGTAACTGGTCCCTGACTATTAACCCTCTCATTCCGAGCGAGGCGGTCCCGGGCGGTCTAGAAATTTCCCCTTAACAGCGACAAAGGCCGGTCTAAGGCGTTTGGTTTCATTTGAGGGGAGGTGAAGTTTTGAGATCACTTAGGGGATAAGCGCGATAGGGGGTCCAATTATCCAGTCCATTTCCGTGCGTCTTAAGGGAAGGTTACAGAAGGGGGTGGGGTGGTGGGTAAATGACTACCCATGTTGGGAGAGTCAAATTCATGTCCGTTCCTCCCAAAAAGTTTCGGTTTTAAAGGGGCTAGATGAGAAAAGTCGCCTCGGGATCAGAGAGTTAAACTCACTGCTGTAACAATTTGATCTCGCAAATCTTGAAGATTAGCAGACGCAGGTGGTGAAAACACGCTGTCTTGTATGTACCTCCCCCATAAAAATCGCAAGGGATAAGAATGACGTCATTCAGATATTGCCAACCTCGTGGTGGAAGTGAGGTGGAGCACCGTCTTACATGAAGAGAAAACATCCCGATCTTGTTGAATTTGTAGAAACAATCGAAGTTGGAGCTTGTCTACTTTTACCGGGATTACCTGAATGTATGAAATAAAATTTTGAACTTTCTTCTGTCCAGTGCTGTATCGCATGTGTCTCTATCTATTGTCGTTCTTTGGAAATAAATATTTAAAATCTGCTCCTTCTTTTTGAAAAGCCCTGTATTTCTTAAGCACATTATAATTTAATCTGAGTGCTAACATTTTTATAAAAAAGAAAATTTAATAGAAATTAAAAGCTGAGTGTCAAAAGTGTTCACTTGAATATTTAAATAATAAATCAGGTAAACAGGACCGTCTTAAAGAATGGAAAACCGGGTCGCAGTCCAGGGGTGCCATTGATTTAAAGGTGCTTATTAGTCTACTATACCGATTTTATTTTAATTTTTAACCAAAAAAATATTTAACCGGAAGGACGCCCGGGGGGTCATTTTATGACCCCAAGCCCACGGAAAACTGAGAGTCTTTGAAAACTAGCCACCTGTTCATTCTGTCCTTATCAGTAGCTGAGTTAGTCATCCCCGTCTGCCTTTTCTGAATATTTAGAAACTATTTCCGGAATTTTTTCGTTCATTAATACACGTTTGGTCAGTTACTGGGGTTATTAAATGACCCCGCGCGTCTTTCCGCTTGTTCCACAGACTAATTATTTCACGTAGCTGATACGACCAGCTTGTTTTCCTCCTTGCCGAATTGAAATATTTATCTATTTCTCACAATGCCACTCCATGCAAAATAGGAATGGAGCGCTTACGTAAATTTCCTGCTGAAGTTCCAGACTTTGAAAATGAAGACAATGGACCTAGGGACGTTTTAGAAGAGACATTTTTCAGATCATGGGAGTTTCAGCGAACATGATACGGACGGAGATTCTGGAAATGAAGATGTGAATAACTTGGAATTGTTTTCATCAAAAGAGGGCATTCAGTAGGAAAAAACAGAATTTAGGCAGAATATTCGTTGCCATAATATTGTGTTGCGCTTACCTGGAACAAAAACCAGAGAAAGATCTGACAAGCCCTGTGAAGAGTTGGGAGTTATTCATCCACGATAACATGATACATTTAATTGTAGAGTGAACAAATATATTTATCGAGAACCAAACTTTTCACGTGAAAACGATGCGCGAAAAATGAACCTCTAGACATCCTTGCTTTATTAGCGTATAATAATGGAGCAGATTATTATACACATATTTTTGTTAAGTACTGTATTCTTAATGCCTGAACGTCAAAAGCGTTATTTTTTCAACTAAAAATATAATGATTTTAGCAACGCAGGGTTGAATTTTAGTCTCGTGCGTCTTAGCGTTCGCTAAGGAGGCGCGCGCTCTCTCGGGTTAATTTCAGTTTTAAATATAATAAATATAAAAATATGATTATGGTTTGTAAGTTGACAGCTATCGATTTTGTAATGTTACATAAGTACATTCATACAGAGCAACTGTATGAATATTTTTGACTTTATCTAAACATTAAAATTAACCATGTATATGATTAGGAGAGCATGGAAGAGGGCTTGTTAAATCGTATTTTGAAAAGACGCCAATTTTCACAATTGCAATGCGTTTATCAGAGAAGTGGTGACATTTTTTTCCCTCAATTATTTTATTAGAAAGGTATTTTCGGTGGATCATAGACGCTCAAATTCCTAATCACAGTTGTGATCGGACGTCAGATTACTCCAGTCCAGGGCGCTAAAGTTTTTTCAGGCTGCCCTGCATGTGATGCTCTTTTTAAACTTTGTAGCGGAAAGTTTACGCACGCCTCTATCTAGGGATCACCGGTGAAAGATAGATACTTTTAAAATTCTTTTCAGAAAATGCACGTAGTCTCTAACGACTTCCGAGGAACATCATTTTTAGGACGCTTAATTCAGAAACAACCAGTAATTACGTTCATAATTGCAGTTTTTATTTGTTTGTCTAAATGTGACTTGTCAGACAAAGGCATCCTTCCCTATTGTTAGTTGAGACAGATGAGCTCATCCATTATCACTCTGAGAAATGATACCAAAGGAAGGCTCGAAATCGAATGAAAGATCATCGCGACTTATGAATTTCTCTGACAAATGATGCAGCTGGAAAAGGTGAAGAAGAGAAATGCTGGAACTCACGGTGACAGAGGAATCATGGGAACTGCCGAAAGGGGAATAATGCCTTCTTTTCTAAAATGAGAATGAAAGTCAAAGAAATCTGCAAGTTGGAAAAAAATATGCCAAGAAAAAGATCAATCTCGCATCATCTTACATTTAAAAAGTTGATTCACTGAGAATTTCCATTGATGAAAAAGAGTTTCAACTTAGTGGTCTCAACTTTTAAAAAGTTTTAAATGAAAGACTTTGAATAATTGTTTGCGTAAAACCTTTGAATAAAGAGATTTGTGGTGCGTCAGAGGTCGAAGAAATGGTTTTAAGTCTGGCGATAAAATTTGATATCATTTTTGACTTAAGTGAGGTAATAAATATGGTGAAATCTTTTTGAAAAAAATTATTTTTTCATGGAATTTATTTATTAAACTGTCTAGAACATTCCGAACGTTCGAGTTACGTAACATTACATTACACCACCTGCACCTCCGAGTTTAGAGGCATTTGGCTCCTTTCCGGTTTGGATGGATGGAGGTGAATTTTATTTTTTAAGAAGGGGCAAAAACAAGTAACAGGTACAAGAACAAATGAAAATGAAAAAGAAACATACACTAGACGGAACAACATAGAAAACAATACAAAATAGAAAAAAATACGTAGAGGGAAAAAATCATAAGTAGCCGGAAGTGTGTGTCAGTCTGGGTGGATGAGTGCTCAATTATTATCCTCTCCAATGAGATTGTTCTCATCACATATGAAACGCATTTGGAGTCGAAGTCGGGTTCTTGATAAGTTGTTCGTGAGAATTGTTTTTCAACCACTGTAATTTAAGTGACACTGTTGGAGTTTGGAAATGCCAGGAGAGGGTAAACCGACATTTTGTGGCATAGTGAATTGGATCTCCTTTTTCTCCCCTCGAGCAGTTGCCATGTGTTCGAAGATTGAAGGTATGAAGGGAAAGGCCGGTGTCCTGTAACGAACATTATCTCTTCGCTATTCCATCCTACTGGCAATGTTATTTGAAGTGTGAAAATAATTCGAAAAATTCTCCTCATATATGAGAATTTAAGTTAATTTTTATAGATTAGTGATAAACACTCCAAGAATACTAATTTATTTTGAAAGATAAATATCGGAATTTTTTTCTTCTTACGTATGCAAAATATTTTGCTAAAGCTATTAAATTTCGTCATAATTTTTACAATCATCGCTTATTTTATTATGATATCATTAAAGGAACTAAATTTAACCTAAAATTCACAAAGGGTTTAAAATGAATGAAACCATGAAAGAACTTGAAACGGCAAACTATGTATTTTTTAAGCTTTTATTTTTTTACTGATTGGTTAGTTTGTTATATGAATGTCGTTTTGAAATTACGGAAGCTAAACTGGAGGGGAGCTAAGTTTCTTTAACCGCGGCCAGAAAACGAGGGCGAGACTTGAATCGGTATCGCATTTCCAACCTTCCAGATCACAGCCACACCAGTTGAAATCTTTTCTTACGAGTTTCATTCTTTCTGAATTGAAGATTATTTCTCACATCAACTCTGAGAGATGGGAGAAATAATTTTCTAACAACCTTCTAAGAGATAGCCTTCTCTTTTAACTCCTTCAGTCGGAATTAAGAATTAATTGAGTTAGAATTTTTTTCCTTTGGCGTACTGCGTACTACAGCAAAGATTCAAGAATGAATGAAATTTCAAGCCTGTAGATGAAAAATGTACCTCATGTCTGGCATCCGCACAATACCGGATATTTCAACTACAAAAAGACACAAAATCACACAAATTTCACTTTAAAATAGTTGTCAAAGAGTAATAAAATAATGTAGAAGCCTTTTAAATGGTAAAAAAGGATTAAAAACAAGAAATTACTTGGGAAACAAAATTCACCACCGAGCTCCATTTTGGGAAGAACGATGGTTTTATCGAGTTTTCCTGGAAAAACTAAAAAAATGAAATGATTTCATGCCCGAAACGAAAAATTGTTGCAACGATTATATTGATAAAAAAAATCGAGAATCAAATAAAAAACAGCATGTAGTTTCGTCAATTATTGAATTAATAGGAGCAGTTCAAAGTTGATGTCCGGTATACCCGACACCAGGTCTGAAGGGGTTAAAAGAAAGGATATTTGATTTCAAAACTGCGGAGACACCGTCCAAAAAGATATGTTTTTTTCTGTAAGCATAATTCTAAACATTCATAATATTAACTGGAAAAAATATATGCATTATAATCATTCCAATTTTCTTGCGGTGAACAATTTAAAAGTATGCAATACTATGACCTTGAGAGGCTATATTTTAATAACAGACTATGGATTTTGACCAGTTTTCATTTTACATTTAACCAGAAAATATATTCATATAAATAAAAAATATCCTATAAATGAAAACATGCAAAAAATTGCTGTTAATGTTTCAAAAAATTAAGAGACAATTCTATATCGTCTAAATCGACTTAAATTTAATTTAGTGAAATGATTTTAACACTTTTGAGTCAACATAAAATATATTTTGGGAAAAGCCTAGTAGTTTTGAATTATGGACAAATACAGCGTAATAGAAGATAACAGTAATTCTTGTCTTTCACTATCCTCGGCTTTTGTGGGTTATCTTGCTTTAAACGAATCATTGCCCTCATTCTTCTAAAATAGTTTACACAAACAGGTTTAACACTGAAGAACCGATGTTCGCTATATAGTGTCTCCATTGCACATGAATAGGTATGTGTTTAAAAATTTGAAAATTACAGAGTTCAGGAAAAAAAGCACAACTATGGGTTTGAATTTCTTTAACTATGTCTCAAAAATACAAAACATTTTCGTTCTATAGAGATACTTCAATAATTAAAAATACGAGTGTCAGTTTTCCAAGTACAGAAGGATTTCTTTGTAAGTAAGTTTGCTTAATTTATTATTAATTGTACATATGTATGTCTTAATAAGCTCAGAATAACAAATAAATTTTGGAATAAATACAGAAACGACTGACTTCCCTTGTGCACTTACAATATTTGATCCAAAATAAGTATTTGTGGAACGATTGATGGTCGAAATTAATTATTATACAAATCTCGAAAGTTTATGTTTTGTTGCTTTCTTCTAAGATAAAATACTTCCAGCTGAAGAGTTATTATCTTAACACTTCTAAACAAATTTGAAAAGAACTCCACTCAACTTTTTCGAAATGAAACAACTCAGTTCTCCATTTCAAATGACATATTGATACTTATAACAATCTTTTATCTCTGGCCTGTCAAATTCCACAAACTCTCGCGAATTCCAAATAAATCGTCTGCACAAATTAGCTAATGTTAGAAACTTCGACTGCTTTTCTTTCTATCCCTGAGAGTGTGGGCTTCCACCGTGTTAAACGAAGTTATGCATTTCAATGAAGCAGGTTTGAAATTCATACTTGGTTCCTGTTTTTCCACTTAAAATTTAAGACAATGCTCGCTCCATATCCTTTGCCATGAAACTAATTTCCTTTCCTTCAAATAACTTAAGAATTGATAGTGTTCTTTTACATCACTCTGCTTCTGATAGAAAAACGAGGTACTTTTCTTGAACAAATGTAGTTTGTTACTCTCTTAGAGCGATACAAGTCGATATCAGCGTTCGTTTTCTTAGATTTTGCTAAAAGTTTCTTGATTTTTTCTGAGATAATGTTCTCTTGAATTTACTGTTAACAGACTCGTACATTCTTTACTTAATGGGCAAACTCATTTTTCAGATAACTTACTTTTAAAGTTCATTGTTTCTTAAGATACGACTATATCGCTGAATATTTTGGCTATTTAATAGTGAAATTTTATGTGAGATACAGCAACTGGTTTTTGTTGAATTTTTTGACTTTCATTCCAATCTTAAAAATTGAATTTTGACCTTTAATTATTACTGTGATGATTTATTTAATAAATTTTATTGTACATTCAACAAATAATAAGGAATTTCAGATTTACAAAATAAAATAGAAAATATTGAGTATCACTTTCATTTCCTGAATACCAGTATCCAAATAATTGATTGTTTCCTACAACAACGAACGAGAAACAAGCCTGTCACAAAAACGTTTTAGAGTATTCAACAAACGCTCTTCTTTTGAAGAAATTTGCATTAAAATATAATTATAAAAAATAAACTGCGCAAAATATATCTGTTTTTCCATTTTATAAGTTCACTGTAAAAAATATCCGTTTTTTTCCCGGACATTTTCCGTATATTTGACGGTTTAAAGCTGTTTTGTTGACAAAACGGTTTTTCACCGTTTTTCGCTCCAGCTATAAACGGTTTAAAACCGTCAATTCAAATTCTATTTTTCGTCATACGGTATTGCTTTCCGTACGATAACTTTCCCTTTTCTTAAATGTAATTTTATTGCATTCAATTCATGTTTTTAATAGGGTTCCATCTCCGTAACCTTAAAACACGTGTTCTGGCAATAGTTGATTCTTACACCACTAGGTGGCGCCACTAGAGCTATAGTGACTTTAAAACTCAAATACATTATTTTCACTTTATTTTCTGAAGTCTCCAGTGGTCTAGTGGTTAGAGCGACTGCCTTTTATTTCTATGAACGCGGTTTCGATCCCCGGCTCGGAGGAGTTAGAAGTTTTGTCACCATCTTGCATCGAAATCGTCCAAGTAAGTTCAATTAAAAATTATATTCATCAAACTAATTGCAATTAATAATTAAGCCTTGATTAATTAATATTCCTGATTGATAATACACAACAGCACATTTCGACTCAACTCGAACAGAAGGAGAAAAACAACTCAACCCTGTCGATGACGTCACTTACTTCGATGACTTAATTTGAAAACTTGATTTCATACGGTAAAAAACCGTTGTGACTACGGATTTACTTCGTAACTTTTACGGGAAAAACTTGTTCCTGTATGGTAAAAAACCGTTGTGCCTACGGACTTACTTCGTAACTTTACGGTTTTGCACAACCAACCCAGCTGCCAGTTTAAAACCGTAAATTTTACGGGTTTTTTTTTACAGTGTTGGAATTAAATAATTTTAAGTAACAAAAATGCACCCAAACATCTTCCAATGGCACGAAAGTCAGCTCAAAGACGTATATTTAAAACATACTTGCCTCTGTATCTACTGATAACGCACTACTTGAGTGTCGTTTAATTTTGATACAACTGTAGGAAAAATCCGGATACTAATTTTGTGCAATGATTTTTTTTATGACGCTAATGTGTCATTTTGAATTTCTCAAAAAAAGACAATCTGTAAAATGCGACGAATGCAGCCTTTGACAGTCTCTTTTGTTAAACTAGCAGGAAATTTTCTACTTACTTTTTATTTGTCTTAAACCTTAAATGCCGGATTTTCTTAAAAAATGATTTTAAAAATGTTTTCTGACTTTCTTCTATAAAACATGGGAAAATACGTTCAAAATTCGTATTTTTTAAGTATGGTTTACGGTTAAAAGACAGTTTGTTACCAATCGGCAACACTGGGCTCTAGTTGCGAAAATAATGTCCTTGATAAAATTTTATAATATTAAAAACAGATGAATTTTACGAACTAATAATATGAATAAGGAATTTCCTTCAGCATTGTAGAATAAAATGTGGTATTCTTAAGCCTACAAACAGAGCGCAAAAGATG
The DNA here is from genome assembly GCA_013235015.1 of Araneus ventricosus. NCBI lineage: Eukaryota > Metazoa > Arthropoda > Arachnida > Araneae > Araneidae > Araneus > Araneus ventricosus. The sequence continues at coordinate 63,612 of BGPR01002867.1, read as the reverse complement.
CAGTCTCGAGTAAAAGACATCAATTTATTTTTATTTTTTATCAGCACTCAGGCTGCTATCCATATGTTGTAAATTAATTTAATAGAAACTTCAGTATGTATCCTATTGGCAACAACAGGCATTAGAGCTTCAGTCTTATTCTCAATAATTTAGAAGGGAAAATCGGGTATGTTGCTTTTAGGGTTAAACTCTGTCTCTTTACAGCTTCTGGGAAACTTACTTTCTGGATGAACCAATACTTTGTCAATTTCAGTTCATTATTTACGTTTGCAGCTATCTTGCTTCCTAGCATTGGCTTATGTTAGCTTTTGGGGTGAAGCTGCACCAAATTCAAAACATCAACAACATAATTTATCAACAGACGAATCTAAAATGCTTTCAGATAAAAAAATATTGAAAACTGACTTAATTTGGATCAAACAAATGCATTTATCTACTTTTAAAGTGATGAATCTTTCTGATTTGAAGAGATTGACGTGACAAATTGTATGCTACTGCATTAATTAGAAAAATTATACAAAATTGTGAAATTATGACTTAATGTTCAAAACTTTTAAGTAAAGCAGCATAAGTAAATATTGCCCCAATTGTGTAAATAATGAAACTTCTTCTTATGGGAGTAATCTTCCAGACAGTGAAACAGATGCCATTGCTCAAAGTAAATGGAAACATGTGCACAGCTGGCGACATCGACATTTCAGATAATCTTCTCGCTTTAGAGATGAAACTCAATGAAGCCTCACTCACAGAAATTGCCAGTGTAACAATAAATGGGAAGAAAGCACAACAGAAGTAATATAGTTTGATGGATTTCTTTTAAATATCAGAACAAGCGAAATTTAAATTCAATAAAACATGAAACAATTGAAAACTGGCTTCATTTAGAATCAAGGAATGTATTTATTTTCTTTCAAGTTGGCGAATTTATGCTATATCAAAGGATTTGTGTACCAAATTACGTACAGCAGGAATATTAGTAAAATGATACAAAAATGTGGAATCATGACTTAATGTTCAAAACTTTTAAATAAAGCAGCACAAGTAAATATTGCTCCAATTGTGCCAAAAATGAAACTTCTTCTTATGGGAGTAATCTTCCAGAGAGTTAAATAGATGTCACTGGCCAAAGTAAATTGGAACCTGTGTGCAACTGACGGCAGTGCAATTTCAGATATGCTTCTCGCTTTAGCTATGAAAATCGACGAAGCTTCTCTCATAGAAATTGCAGATGCCAGTGTAACAATAAACGGGAAGAATAAGCATAAAAAGTAAAACATCATGTAGATTCCGCTATTCAAATGTAAACTGGGGCTTAGATAAAATTTCAACTTTTATACAAGTTTATGGAGTTATATAGAGTCAGCAAAAATAATAAAAATGTGACTTTGCTATCAAATGTCTCCACTTTAAATTTTATGGAGGAATATCTTTGCAGCATACATTTCAATCTCTTATCATCCCTTGCACATAACCAGTTTTGAAGGAACAGTATTTTTGATCGAATTTGCATGCAGACAGTGACATAAAATATCGAAAAAGCATTTACGGGTAGAGAATTTAAATCAAACAATATTGTAGTATATATTGTGAAGACGAATACTGTACTTTGATATTTAACTCTAAATAAGTTGATGTGGTATTCAGAATTCCAGGCAAGCCACATTATCCGAATGATTTCCATCCATAAACTGATAAAGATATAACAATATAAAAGTAAAGTTACATTTCTGTTGCTTACGGAATTTAAATTGCCGAGTATTTTCTTAACCCTCCTAGCGTTAGGCCCGAGATATCTGAGTGAACTTTTTTCCTCTCATAACGGCAGACCCGAGACTATCTCGGGAAAGAAAAGTTTCATATAAGTGTCAGACCCGAGATTTTCCTTCTACAAGTTTTTCTCTTTCCCCCCCAGGTGTCACGCGGTGACATAATGAAAGGGAGTGTCTGTGGTCTGGGGAGGGTCAGTTTGACCAACTTTTCTGAGATTCTCAAAGAAGGGTCTTCTAACAAAGGATTCTGTCACAAAGAATCGAGGTTAGAAGTCATCTGTCACTTCTGAAAGATAACAGGTCCAATAGACCCCTAAGGCGCGAAAATGACCACAAAAGGGGGTTGCAATCCTTTTATCCAAAACCTCACAACTTGAAGAATAACCTTCTCTTTTAGCGTGACAATTTCGTTCAACGTAGTAATCTGAAAGACTAACGGCTGGAGGGTTAAATATATTCAATCTTCCACAAAGAATGCAGCGATAGCTAGAAAATACGATGGTGACTATAACATTGCCCATGGTTGTAATCGAAGAATTATCCGAAAAGCGGAAAGCTGAAATCATTAAGGATGCTGTGAATATGTTGAGCATCATGAGCAAACATTTCATCATCTTCTTTATCGCCCTATCTTTCTTCTGTAGTTTAGTTGAGATTATGAAACTTAATTTAAAAAGAAGAAATATGCAGTTGTAAATACGGGACATCTCTTTGTTAATTTCTTGCATATATTCAAAACATAAGGTCAATGCTTCAAGTATTTTTTAGTATTATCAGCAAAAGCAAGGGGGGGGGGGAATGAGAGAGACGCTTCATGTTGCTATCACTAGAATGATGTTAAGTTTTAAGATATAAATGAATATTCTGAAAAGAATTGCTTGTTTCGATGAATTAATTTATTTAGCTGGTTATTACATATTTTGTTATATGGCTTGCCATATGTTTGCGTGATGCATATATATATGGTGCTATCTACATTTTAATGCATAATCAATTTTTGTTGTTTCGAAAAAGAACGATAATCGAAATTGAAGTTCAGTAGTTAGGCTTAGAAATATGCGTCCATTCTCCTAATGCAACTATTAACATTACATACTTCGTTGTCTTAGAAACAAAGCAAAACCATATTAAAACTAAAAGAAAAAATCACTTGATGGTTATTAAGAACAAAAATCTATATTTTCAGCAAAAGAGAGAGAATGATTTCATATGGCATAAAACATTTTTTAAATAAGTTAAAATTATTTTATTTTCGATCGTAAATAAAATATTCATAACTAGTATTGTTAATCAAAATTGTAATCTCTTATTTATTTCTACTCTAACTTTTAATGGTGGAAAGCTTTTTAAATAACTGTCTTATATAGATTATCTGTGTTAATCAAAATAAACTAGTTTTATTATTGAGCGAGATAAATATTAACATATAAGGAATTACAGTCGTAGGAAAAAAGTATAATGTCACAAAATTAGATGACATAAAACTAGAAAAATATACACTATTTTATGAAATGCATAGTTTTATGAAATGCAAGATACTTCATGATGCAGACACAGCAAAAACACATTTAAGTACATTATGCTAATTTTTATAAGAAGTTAGAAAAATTACCATACAGTTGAAGTTGGAAAATTGTATAGAGTTGATAACATTTATTCTTTCGTAAGTATTGTGGGAACCTCTTTTTTCTATTACTTGCATTCATCGTCAATTCATAGAACCAGACAGAGCTTGGAAGGTATATTGAAAAGGAATGGAAATGAAGGGAACCCACACCAACCCGGCCTACACGAAAGGGTTTAAGGCCCTTAGGGGGAGAGTGGGGAATAATAATAATTAAAAAGGAAAAGAAAAACCGTTAGCACGAAAGGGAACAGCCACACAGTCTCCAGGGACAAGGAGAGCTGGGTGGATTTAGGAAACATAAAAATATAAAAAATTAGCCCATATTAAACAATAACTTACACAACAGTACCCAAAACTATTGCACATACTACACAAAAAACAGGGGTGGAATTTAAATATATCTCAGAGTAATTCTGAACAATTACATTATTACAAAATATCAGTTTACAATGTGAACTCAGCCAAAATAATGAAAAACCAAAATACTGTGTGGCTGGGAAAATATTTTAAAAAATACAATTTCCGTGGGGGGATTTATGATTTTTTTTTTTTTTTGATTTCAAAGGCACTTAAAAATTCACATAGAAAAACTGAAAAAAAGCGAACAAATTCAACACACACAAAGGAAGACACAAAAGGGTAGTTTTTTAGCAATCCCATCCCTACAAAAACAACACATCATACATACTCCAGAACAAAATGTCATTGAAAACACACACACACAAAAGTTTTCAAGAATTCAAAAAATAAAAAAATCAAGTTAAAAAATCGTTTTCTTTAAAAAAAATTAAACACCAGACTTGGAAAACTATCTTCCATATCTATCACAAGGTAAGGACAAAACAAATACTACTAATAATAATTACTTTGCAAATGAGGACCCGGGGCATATGATGCAGAAGATACACAAGCTCAATTTGGCGCCCGTTTTTATTCAATTTTTTTTCGGCAGAGGGAACCAAGTGTGGACTCAACTCTTATTTTCTATAAAAGAATCTTTCTAAGCAAAATTTCCAGGGGAAAAAATAAATAATTTTTTTTCAGCATAAAAAATTTTTATTAAAATACACAAAGGAAAATTTTTTACAACTAAAATGAAGAAAAAAAAATTTTAATTAATCAACTCGCAAAAAATAAAAAGGGTAATTGGCCGCACCTCGGGCCAATAAAAACACCCCGGACTAGCCGGACAAAAAGGCAATATAAAACACGTTAGTGGTGAAAAGCTTCACCTACCCAAGAAAATAAAAGCCCAATGGTTCAGTTCCGGATCAACTAGTCGCACAAATGTCTGCTAATTTCACAAATTTTTCTCAATTTCGAAAGAAACTTCCTGTTTTCTTACAAATTTTTGAATCACGCCTGCCGATGGGCAGCTATTGGTTCGTTCAAGGTATACGGGTGAATGTTGTCCTAACAATTTTTAATCGCGGATTTTAGATCAGACCTGCTTCTGTACTGTCACCTATTCATGTAAATATCTCCATCCAGAATGCCCCAAAGGTTTTCCATTGAATTCAGCTCGGGACTCCGAGATAGCCATTGAAACTTTTTACCTCGTTCGCTTTCATCCGGGATTTTGTATATTATAAAATATGTTGCTTCGTCTTGTTGAAATATCTCCTGATGTAATCAGAGGAGCAATCGGTAACAAACTATCTGCCAGCATGTCCTGATATAACACTGAATTCATTTTGTTTTTGTCTGCTGCAAATGCTGCCCAAACTGTGTCAAATCCCCTTCCGATTTGGCGTTTTGAAATAAAGGTGGTGTTCATCATAACAGCTAAACTTAAATCCGTCATGCTAATATAAATAAGTAATTTTTTGTCCGAAAACACCATATAATTCCAAGTGGTGGCAGCCGTTAAATGTTTTCGGGCAAAATTTATGTGTGAATCACTAGATGCTTAGAAAGTGGAGATGTACATTTCAATTTTTTGTGCACAACATTTCGATTTCTATACTATGCGGCCGCGGTGGCCTAGTGGTAAGATCTCGACTTTGGAGTCGGAGGGCTCCAGGTTCGAAACCCGATTCCACTGAATATCCTCCGTGTATGGGGCCCGTTGCACGTCAAATCATATGGAGTGGCCAAACGTCCTCCCGTTGGTGTGGCGTGGAAGCTTGGAGAGGGGGTGCCAGCTCAGGTGTCGTCCTCGTCATCTGACCGTGGTTCAAAATTACGAGGTCCGTCCCAAAATAGCCCTCGTGTTGCTTCAAAACGGGAAGTTAATATAACTAAACTTCTTATGCAATGCGTTTATTATTGTTCGGCTGGAACTGTATCTCATCTTTAATTTGCGATAAAGACATTTTTTGCTTGCAGGCCAGCCTCTGTGTCCGTCTTTCTCGCCTCTAAGAAACTATCTTTTGCCTTCCTGTTCGCTTTCCGTGCCATAGCTTCTGGGATCAATGAGAAAGGGGTTAACTACAGCCTTCGATCTACCAATTTTCCGTGCATTTTCAGCGCCACCGTAACTAGCATCTTTAAAAGCTAGTATTTTGCCTTGTTCATTTTCTGGTCAGAGTCATCATCTCGGAATGGTATTAAAATACACAAGAATAAAACTTGCTGTCTACAGGAATGAGACTGGAAAAAACCCCAAAAAAGCTGAAAATAGAAATCTGAAAATTTTACGCGTGAAATACGTTTTAAGTAACTTAAGCATTTAAGCGCGATAAATTATTATATACAAATATATACACTCTGTCCCAAAAGTTTATAGAATCTTGTATTTTGCCTATATTTTTTCTTGTATAAGATACATTTCGATGCAACTTACTGTATAGATATGTTATGCCTATTAAATTGAAAAAACAGCAGTTCTATCCCGTATATTTGATACCAATTTTTAAATCGTAGAATAAACCGAAATAACCTGTCCCAAAAGTTTATAGACAAATGCAATTTTATGCAAATATGGTATCGGTAATCATGACGTCGATTCGGAGCCTAATAAATACGTTGTAAGAAAAGGAAAGCGTTCGTTTGTTCTGCGTTTCAAGATGCCTAAAGCGTAGCAGCTCTCTAATGAAGAAGTGAGTAATATTCTGCATTTGAAATTGCTCTGTGAGACTGTAAAGGAAATATTGAAACTTTTAAATCGTTCTAAAAGCATGATTTATCGTGTATTACTCGTAAGACGCGATATGAGCCAAAGCCTCGTTCGGAAAGACCACGTGTGACGGATATTCGCAGTGATAGACGGATACAAAGAATGGCTTTCAAGTCAGAAAATCTCATTTCTAGAAATTACTTGGGCTTCCCGGTTGCAAATCTCCAAGAACACTGTTCATAGATGAATTATAGAATCTGGTTATATGATCCGCGCAAAAATGGCTCGCCGATTACCACTCTCAAAGCTTCTCATTAGTAAGAGATTACAATGGGCTCGTAATCATATATCATATGGTGATAAATGGATGGCTATCCTTTTCAGTGATGAAAAAAATGGAACCTCGATGGACCTGACGGGGATATACAATATTGGCATGATTTACGAAAAGAACCCAGGAGCTTTTTCAGTAGGCAAAGTGGTGGTGGATCTGTGATGGTGTGGGCGGCTTTCAGATTCAGCGGTCAAGTGGGTTTGGCCTTTTTAGATGGCCGACAGAATTCTCCAAAATACATAGAAACGCTAGAAAATCATCTTATACCATTTGCAGAAAACATAGGGGGACGAAATTGGTAATATCAGCAAGATGATGCTCCCATCCATACCTCCAACGCTACGAAAAATTATTTAAACTCGAAAAATGTTCTTGAGTGGCCACCGATGAGCCCTGATCTAAACCCAATTGAAAATGTGTGGAGCATTAGGTCTCGGAAGGTATATGAGAATGGAAGGCAATTTTATTCAATGAATGCCTTGAATACAGCCATTGAAAGTGTATGGTACAACCTGGAACCAGAAATATTACAAACCTCAATTATGACGATGGAAAAACGTATATACAATGTCATACTGAGAAATGGAAAGACTTTAAACTATTAAGAACATTGTATTGAGCACCTTTTGTTGAAAAGTCATATATTCTATAAACTTTTGGGACACCTAATATTTCCATTTTGCTATATTATTGAAATAAAAATTGTTATTTTTTCTAAATATTTCGTTGAATGCAAGTCGCATATGGTTTGAATAAACATATTTGTAATTGGTGTTTGTATGCCTTTCCGTTTACCTAAAACATATATTTTACTAGATTCTATAAACTTTTGGGACAGAGTGTATATGTTTGTGAGTGGGTTTAATTATTAGCAGTTAATTATTAGTTTAATTACAAGCAGGGCTAAACACAGCAAATCAAAAATATAAAGGACACTTAAAAATTACATATGACAGAAAAGGAATACCAAATTAACAATAAAATACTAATCATACTTACAACTGTTATTTAGTCAACTAATTTGTAGCTAGAATAATAGTAAAAAATAAACATTTTGAATATAAATGAATTTTTTTTAATTTATGATATTAAGCAATTAGTTACATTCTACTTGGTTTTCAACAAATTTTTCACTTGAAAATGCAGATATTTTGGGAAAAAAGAATTTTCATTCACAAGGGTCTTTTTCTTAGCATTTCTTGCAAAAGAAGGCGCGGACATCTCTTAATTTTTTTAAGAACACGGATTCCAAGATCAATGTAAGGAAAAAAAGGGGGGGGGGAAAGCGGATTTTTTTTTGGGAAAAAAGAAAAAGCGGAAATGTTTCATTTTAAGAAAATAAAAAAAAGCGGAAATTCGCCAAAAGCGGAAAAATCTCATCCCTGGTCTATAAAACTTGTATTTGATTCTAGAATCGGAGAGAAATGCATTCTCAGTTTATTTATTCTTTCAGATGATG
>BGPR01002867.1:7083-45930 GCA_013235015.1 Araneus ventricosus | reverse complement strand
TTAAATGAAAACCTTTTCCTATATTTCAGAATTATTTGAACGTTGTACTTATTAAATGAAAACCTTTTCCTATATTTCAGAATTATTTGCGCGTTGTACTTATACTGAAATGCGGCACCTTTTTTCATCACATTTGCATAAGTAGCATTGGTAAGAGAAGATTTGCTTGGTTTTGAAAATAAAGAAAATAGACTCCAATACTTTTACATTGATTGCAATTCTAGAATGGCTACTTTTAAACTCGACAAAAGAGTTTGGAAGTTAAAATCCATAAAAAAAGATATAGAGCTTAAAACCAGTCAACTAGAAAAAATTAGAATAAATTTAAAAATAAAGAATTAAAAAAAAATTAACTTAAACTTTAAACAAAACCAACAACAAAAATTATTTATAAACAATAAAATTTAGATAATAAAATGTAAACAACGTTTAAGTAGTGCGCAATGGACCTTATGCACAGTTTGGGTTCGAGAGTATAGAAAAACAGCTGTGGAGGAATAAACGAAACGATCGGCCTATAAGCGACTCAGAAATAAAAGCAGTTCCGAGTCAGCTGTTCAATGCTGACCAATGGCTGCCTCCGGCAGGTCACGTGTCGGAGGATCTGACGTCACATGCATAAGGTCCATTGCAGCTGCAGACAAAGAACAGTGGAAATCAATATCATACAAAGAGAGCCAAAAAGCCAAGATAAACTCTGAGAGAATCGAATTAAACAAAGAAGGACTCCATTCTAGTCCATTTTATCAAGGGCTAAGGACTTTATTCGGAATGGATTCAAAATATTTGGGGAATTTTTTCTGTAAGAAGCTTGCATTACGCCAAATATCTTCTCTTAGCCAGAATAGTAGGAAAAAACAAAGATCACAGGTAGTCGGAAAAAAAACAAGGAATCCATTCTTTCAAGGTCTAAGGACTTTTTCGAAGTGGATTCATAATAATAAGGATATATTATTCATATTGAATCGAATTTTTGATGTTAAAATCTTTCATGTTTAGTCTAAAAAGTCTCAGATCGTAGTCAATGATTAGTCTGATATAAAAACAAACACTTTTATTACAATAACATCATAGTCAACTCGACTAAAAGTTAAATCAAAATCTTTTAACAGATCAATATTCAAAGTTAAGCATTTGCAACATTCAACTTACTCTAAATTCCAATCCTATTAAATTTGGACGTCTGCCTAAAAGTAAATGCCTAGTAATACACGCGTAGCGTATAGCCAAGATATGAAAAATCCTAAGAAAGTCAGCCATCCATCCAGTTAGCCTGTGAAAAACGGAAGAGAGACGCGAAGTAGCTAAGCAGGTAGGTGATTTATCGCCGAGATGCATTGCTTGCTTGCTTTTATAGCGATACCTTATTTACATAATCCTGAAAGCTAATCGATGCTGTTGCAAATGCTTAGTGGTTAGAAGTAGTGAGAACCAACCCAAAAAAATGTCTGGGTTCGAAAAAAGTTCGGACCTCGATTTAAGATCAAGTTTCCTAACAATTTTTTTCTGCGAAATTTTTCAAAACCTCAAATAATGAAATGATTTTATTATTCCATATTCAGGAACGCATTTAGCGATGCTAATATGAAAGACAAACTTTAAAAGACATATCTCTATGAAATGATTTTATTTTTTAAAACTATGCAAACATGCTGCTATTGTCACAAATACGAAAGAATTTCACCTCATAAAATATCAGGAATCTTTTGATAAAATCTAATCAATCGATTTTCTTTCAGATAATAAAACTTCGAGTGCGCAAGAAATTAGAATTTTTCTTTAATGATAAACAAAACTTTGATGAAAACCATACAATATACTCAGTATAAAAACCACGGTAAAATTTCATATTCTTCAAAATGCCATATTCACTGATGGAATTTAAACGGCGCGGAAATTATTCTCATGGCAAAGGATGTGGAAAGACAAATGCCTCAAGCTTAACCCGTTAACGCGCGACTTAATTTAAGGCACAGCTTTCAATAAATTTCTATTAAATTGTTCATTAAACGCCAAGATAACTGCAAAATTTGACAGAAATTAATTTATAAAAACGTTTTTTGCATAGATAGTAAAATTTTTAATACATAATAAAATATCAGAAAATAAAATTCTTTTCTCATTCCTTGCATGACCTCAAAAGTGAATCGAAGGAGATATCAAAAAATTTCAAAATAAACATTTTGACTTCAATTAGTGGTATATGCCTGTTGAAAACTGTTTAGGAGTTTCCGAAACCCTCTGGACTTCATGGAAAAAGTAAAAAAGAAACAATGGAATGCATTTGATGTAGCCATGAAGTTGAAAATGCAACTGTCCTCAAATGAGGAGGACGAGGCTGTTATTGGGAAGATTAAGTGGGAAAATAAAGAAGGAATTTTTTAAAAACCTGCTTCAATAAAATTCATAACTTTGTATAACCATGACTCGAATAACTCTTTACAGAAAGATAGAAAAGACAATTATGGTCTCTAAAATTATCTAGTTTGTTTGAAGGCAGGCGATTTACTTTGAAGGTTCCGGAAAGCGTGGAATCGGACAAGTCAGAGATAAATGTTTGCTGTGAGTTGGAGTCTCTTGTTTCAAATTGAGAATTCGGCTTTCTTTCTATAAAATTAGATTGTGCTCGTTTCGAACTTTTTTCGAAGAGTTGGAACAGTAAATCTTCCGTATTGTGGAAGTCTCTGCATTTAGAAGCATTTACTTAGTGCTCACAATTGTTTCATTTTGGAAGTAAATAACTTTTAGAATCCAGTTATTCCTGAAATTACCTTGTTGTTTTAAAGATATCAAATTCTAAATGCAGAATCCCTTAGTCAAGTGGTTTCGAAAAAAGCTAGCAAAATGGATGATTGAGTGATGTTATAAATTTCAGATATAACGTTGTCGTATTTATATTTTGGTTCTTTCAATTATGACTTTTACAAGTAAAGTTTTAGTTTAGATATATTAAGGCCCCGTCTGGAATTGTGAGCTGCGGTCAGATGAAGAGAACGACACCTGAACTGGCAACCCCCTCTCAAACTTTCCGCACCACACCAGCGGAAGGACTTTTGACCCCATACGTCTTTTTTAAAGCGCATCAAGCTCACATACGCGGTGGAACTTCAATGGTATCGGGTTTCGAACCTGGAGCCCTCCGGCCCCGAAATCGTGCCCTTACCACTAGAGCGTCTCGGCCTCGTGACTTTTTCTAAACTTGAGTTGTATTTAAGCAGACACATGAACTGAACTGATATTTCGTGGAATTAATATGTAGTCAGCAATGAGAATATCGAATTTGTTATATAATGCCACACCGTTTCTTAATGTATACGTCTTAAAATTGCTATATCACTTAATTAAAATTGGCGTGTGCTTTTTCTGTATGACATAAAAAGCCTTTATAATTTCTTTAATGTGTAAAAAAGGTTAATGCCATGTTATGCTTTATTTTAACCTTATTAATATTATTATTAGTGTAATAAACTGTTTCAAACTTTTAAAATATTTATTCAATCAATATCTTAATATATTCATAATTTGGTCTTAGTTCCAGCAAAAGTTTTACCAATTTCTTTTTGTTATCTGAAATATAATTTAACCAATTTTATCTTTTTCTCATTCTGTCTGTTTTTAAACCCCTTCGAATAAAATAAAATGTTGAAATAAATGAATAAATAAATAATAATAAATGAATGCTCAAATAAAGAATGTTTGCCTTTAAGTCAAAGTATGAATTGATTTTTTAAAATAATTTTGACGCTCTTAAATATCTCCACTTCTTTTACGATCTGATATGAATTGAAATAAACAATAAATGTTTCAAGTAGGGTGTGTAATCTAATTAGAAAGTTATATAAAAATTCGTTCGCGAAGGGTTAATAACCTCTTTGCGGAAATATATGATTAAAATTGGTGCGTGAATTAACCTGGCAGACTTCTGTTGTCCACAATCTTCAGTAATAACGAACATTTTGAGAACAAAGATTTTAGACTGTGTGCAAGGAAATCAACTTGAGTTACTGAAAGAGATGGATCTGAGCGCATGACTTCCGTGATGTTTTTTCTTTTCTTTTAACGTTAATTGCTAAGTTACTTCCCATTTGTGCCGGAATATTCCTTGCGTGAGACTTTGTGTCACTATTGAAACGAAGATTTCATGCCGTTTTGTTGTCACGAAAGTCTAGATATTTATGAGAAGACGAATTAAAACCACATTAGAGAGAATTAATATTTTATTAAGTACCATTATTTAGTCACGATGTCGGATTTATGACTGAGTGGATGTTTTAATGGCTTGAATGTCACTTGGATAAATGCATGTCTCGGATACATACATCTCGATTTTCTTGCAATTTTCTTTTCTTACAATCATTCTTTGTTTCTTTTTTAATTTTCCTTATTAACCACTATGAAAAAAGATAAGCAAAAACGCTGTAATATGTTTTTAGAATATTATTTCGGGCAGAGAGTTTTTCATCTACATTGAAGATATTCCGAAAAAATTCCGCTTTATGCTTTTAATCCTGCTGTTCTGTTCGGGTCTATTTCACCCAAAACCTTTTTCAAACTTCAAATAGAGATAAAGAGATATTTTACTGACATTTCGCGATTCTTTTATTTATATATTTCTGTCTAATTTTTTAAATTGTATTAATATATCATTTGGGTCAATATGACCCAATTCTGTTTTCTCTTAAATGTACATAAAAACCTGCACAATATATTATTAATTCAACAGGGAACGACATAAATAAATTCCTGAAAAGTCGCATAATGTGCTTTGCATAAGCAGATAAGTTCATTCAAGGTCAGAGAGATATATAACTAGGTCACGTAATCTCCAGTAAGGTTGTAGGGTGCAGTAACGAGTCATTTCGCCTGTTGCGAGTTGTATGAGAACACAACATATATACAGAGATATGAATAATTCTTAACACTGAAATGACGTTAAAAAATAAATAGCGATTCGCAGATATTTGAATGACATTGAAAAACTCAGCATATGAGAAACACCCGATTTCAAGTTGGAGATGTATGATTTTTCATGTTCAGAAGCAAGTATGGAAAGTTCAACTTCTGATTATGATGATAATATTGTGACATAAACTTTTCATAATATGCAACATATTCAATCCAAACATCAAAATATAAACTAGGCCATTGGATCCGCCACCACGTTCTGGCTGCCACAATTCTGCTAATTTTATACAAACGGCTTTCCAAGCGTAACTAGTTATATGATAATCAAGTATGCGGACATTTCCAGAGTTTTACATTTTTCAGAATTTCTCCGGAAAGGTTAAACCAACTGCCCTTGAACTTCGACCATGTAAAGAATAGACTCTAATTCCCTTTTCACAGTAAAGATTCGGTCACGAGGGCATTTAGGTGACCGACCAAATTTGATGATGAAAAAAATCTGGGCTCACCCCGTTCCATAGAAATCTGATAATAATTTGCAAATTTCATCGATGGTTTTGCTTAATATGCACAGCGCTTATGTGTATTTTAGTAAAAATAGCAAGTATATTCTGGAAGATATAAATGCTTTCTTAAAAAATACCAAATTTTCACTCGAGTTTTTTGCTTATAACATGATGAGTTTTCCACCAAATTATACGAAACATAAAGAAAATGTGACAGTATGTTAGAAAGCATTGTGTAAAAATTTGGAATAATACTTTGAATATTAGAGAAAATATGATTAATTGTAGTAAATAATTTTTTACTGCTCATGTGCGTGCGAGACGTAGCGTAATTTTCTATCGTAACTTTAAAGCCAGATATGTAGGACAACTTATATAAAAATTCCAGTCGAATGTCATTAAGAATTAGGAAGATCTCAGAATTGCAGTAAGTAGAATTTCTGCTTCCCTCTAAGAGAAACCAAATCATGAGGGTTTTTCCACAAATTGATATTTTTTAAACTTGAATCTTCGAATGGTAATCGTCGAACTGCAATTTAAATTATGAATTTTATTTAATTATGCCTGGGTATCCAGAATATTCAATCTTTATTAAATTCTATAAATTTATTCGAAAAGTCAAGTTTAAAAAATATCAATTTGTGGAAAAACCCTTATCAGTTTGTTTCTCTTGGAGGGAAGCAGAAATTCTGTTCACTAAAATGCTGATATCTTTCTAAATCTTGACGGCATTCGACTGGAATTTTTGTATAAGTTTCGCTACATATTTGGCCCTAAGGTTACGAAAGAAAATTAGGCTAGGTCTCTCACATGCGCAGAAAAAATAGTTTACTAAAATTGCTCATGTTTCCACCAATATTCAAAGCATTTATTCCAAAATTTTATACAATGCTTTACTACCATATTTTCACTTTAAATGCAAGTTTCGTATAATTTGGTGAAAAGCTCTGCATGTTAAAAGCAAAAAACATACGGGAAAATTTGGGGTTTCTTAAGAACACCTTTAGGGAGAGTAGGGAAGACACAGGTACCCTTGATTCTGGTGCCATTATTTTCCCATCTATCCGATAGTTACTGAATTACACTCTAGTAGCCAAGAACAGGGAACAGTCATAGTGGCCTGTTGTAGCTGTTGAATTCACCGATTCTGCGAAGGTGTATTTGTTTTAAGGCGTCAGCTCTCTGATGTTCGTTTGATTTTAATTTATCCTTACTTAACAATCATTACAGTTATTTAGTCCAGCTTATATTACGTTCACTAAGGATTTATACCCTATAAAACAATAAGGATTTACTCCAATAATTGCGCGCTTCTAGTTCGTATTTTATGGCCTCCGTGCTCGGAGTAAAACCGGGTACTCCAAGTGGCGCAAGATTGGGACAGTCGGTATTGATGATTCATCTGATTAAAACGTTGAAAAAACATCAGACGTTGATTGTATATTTTATGTATATTTTTATTATGTATTTTCTAATTTAGGATGTATGATGTATTTTTTAAGAAGTATTAATCCAATGTAAAAACTGTTTTATCTGTGCCCAAGAAAGCTGCAGTGGCGCAGCGGAAGAAGACAACTGCTTTACACGTGAATTTTGTAACTGATATTCTTAAATTGTCTTATAAAATAAAAATGAATGCAACTTTTCCACTGAAAATCGAGTTGTCCTAATTTCCCATAACGTTATGGGCGATTTGACGTTTTCCTCCATTTCCCATAACGTTAACATGTGTACCCCATTAGTGGTGTAAAACCGGGTGGTTCGACTTTTTTGATAAAAAAATCATTGATGAAAAAAGTAATGAAACTGTGACTTTTCTGGAAAGATATATTGTACTACAATAAACAATGAATATTTTAATAAAATTTGACAAGCTCTGTGTCGAATATTTTAGCTCCAACAGGCCTTTGAACTTTAGCTACCAGGATTTAATCCACTTTCCCTATATCCTCTAGAATATACCTGCCATTTTTAAGAAAATGCGTATAAGCAAGGTGCATATTAAGCAAAACCATTGATGAAATTTGCAAATCATTATCAGCTTTCTGTGGAACGAGGCGAGCCCAGATTTTCTTCTTCTGCCGTGGAGGTTGTCCTGTAAGCATATTTACAAACCCTACCCTGATAGAACTGAGGCAGGAAATCAGTCAATATCATTGGCTACGAGGAGCAGTGACGTCGTTTTCAGCTCTCGCACGTAGCGTACGGCAATCACAACAAAACGAGAGTCGTCCTACTTTTCTTCTCCGTTTTCCCGCAGTTGAGCACAGAAAACATTCTTCCGCGGGTTGTAATATTTTTAAAAATGAAATTATTTTTTAAAATATCATAAAAAATAAAACATCCCACGCTGTAAGAAATTATACTAATGAAAAGTACACGCACGAGAGCAAAGAACGACGTCATCGGCTCTCTCGGCGAAGCGAGCCAATCATATTGTCCGATTTCCTGCCTCAGTTCTATCAGGGTAGGGTTTGTAAATATGCGTCCTGTAAGTACCCGAGATTGCCAGAAGGAACAGACGTTGAATTGTCGAAAGTTTTCTTGCGATACGGACTGTAGGCTCTAAGGTAGGTTTTTTAAAAATCATTATTCGGACTCGGGGAGGACAAAGAAGGAAGAGCCACATAAGCCAGTTAACCGCGACAGAACAGTACGTTTAAAATATTAAATGTAACAATATAATTATTATTGTTTAGTTCAACAAATACCCAAAACTAATATTGTTATATAACAGAAGATAAAAAATAACCAACAGAAAGAGCCAAGAAGCATTATTACAAGAATAATCACTTTTTATTTACTTATTTGTTAAGCCGGGAGTTTGAAAAGAGGGTTACTGCAATGAGCCTTTATCAAACAAGGCTGTTTAAGAAAGTAATAGAACATTTTCTAAGAACATGAGCAATAAGTCTAAATTAACTATCTATACGGGACCGTCCCATTCGTCCCTTCAAGCAAAAGACGATAGCCGTCCAAAACGCCCGAATGTCACTCTAAAATTTCCATCCCCTTTCGTTAAAGTGTGATTGATTTCACACCCGCTCCTTTCTTCGTTAGAGTGGCTCGCCCAGATGTGTTTGGGGAAGAGGGGAGTTTTCTTACAATTAGGACAATGCCAGCTGTCATTGTGGTTTCTGAGGGGGAAAGTGAACTTCCCTCATCTTTGATAGAGGAGCTCGGACGTTCCCGTATTTTGAGGTCCCTTTATTTCAATGGCCTTAGGAATCAGAGGGTTAATCTGACTGGAAAGTGCTAGAGGGCATTCCAATTAGCCTGGAACATTTCAAAATGATGACGCGCTTTAAATAGGAATTTTTAAATTCGGTATACATATTTCTTAATTGCCTGTTACTTTGTTCTACTTAAATAAGCATAAAACAGAAGCATTTTAATCTCTCGTGAACAATCCACAGGTCCATAACCAGCAACTCGTTTTAGGATCTTAACTGACATTTGAGATTTTCACTGCGACATGATGGTTAACAGTTCCCTTCACGAAAGGTTCTGATATCATCATATTCCTAAAATCGCATTTGAGATTTTCACTGCGACATGATGGTTAACAGTTCCCTTCACGAAAGGTTCAGATATCATCATATTCCTAAAATCTCATATTTAAAATGAGTCATAAATGAAATAATGACAAAGCAATTTTATGCACGGTAGATGTCTACGCGCACACTCATTGATGAAATTTAAAATGCGCTTCGTTGCCCGTTAATGAGGTGCGTCAGAAGTTCATTGCGTTGGACGCTAAGCTCCGTCTCCACTGCCGGTCGGCGCAGTCGGGTTCATAATAACTGGAAACCGGCGACTCGAATATTCCGGTCGAAAGGGTTTGTATCTCGCGCTCGGTGGAGCATGCTTATGAGATGAATATCTTACCTTCCTTCAATTTATATTTGAGGGAACCAAACCGTTTGGTGTTTGCCAGGGCCAAGAGATGAACGCTAATTTCAGATTTGTCCAGCCAGTGGTTCATATCCATTTTCACGTGTATGATTCTTTTGGTTAACTGTGTCGCCCGTTTACAAAATAAAGGTATTAAATGTTGAAAATTCCGTTTAATGCTGATGTTAAGGTAAAAAATGGAAATTAAGAAAAATAGGTTGGTATCTACAAGTTGGAACAGACCGCTTTCATCGCCAAAATGGTAACCTGAGGAATCGAGCGGATTAGTTCCATTGGCAACCCATCGGCTAGATTGCTTACGTCATGGCAAGCGTTTTGCGTGATTTGAGTTGTTTACATACTACGCGGATTTTTAAATAACTTAAATTATTTATTAAATAATAAAATGTATTTTAATTAGTATGATTTCAATTAGTAAATAAATGACAAATAGAACTTAGGTTTATTTAGTGATGATATATTTTTCCGATCACATAATTGAGAGATTTTTTCTTTGTCTTGTAATAAAAATCGTTTGCATGGAATTTTTGAAGTTGTACTTGTTTTGAACGCTACTAAAGGCAAATGTTCTGCTGCTTCATTAGAGTAATTAAAAGAAGCTGATTCCGTACATTCACTAAGCTAGCGAAGCTACTAGGATCCCACTTTGCTGAAAGCGAAGCCGCTGATGTTTTTTAAGTTAAAAAATTTTGCCCGGTGCCTACTTCAGATGCCGCAGGCATCGCGAGCGCTATTTTTTCTGCTTCATTAGAATAATTAAAAGTAACAGATTCCGTACATTGAATGAGCTAGGAAAGCTAGTAGTTTTGTTGAAATTCTACATTTTAAACGGGAGATAGTGCAACGACAAACCACAAACGCAATGGGTTCGAAAAAAGATTAAACGATTAACTTTTAACTGTGACCGATGCACGTTTGTTTACCATCTTGCGTTGGCGTCTTGGCGCGATGGCGCCGTTTTACGAAGAGTGTGTTCCAACTTGTAGATTTCAACCGAAAAATATACTTATTACACATCAAGTACAAACTAATGATTTACTGTGACATCTACAGCGAAGAAAGGAGTTTCACTAAATGCTGAAATTTTCAGCAGATTTGTAAATGTATATAAATATGATTTTGTATTTTTCTTTGACTGAATGTGATATTTCACCGTGTTTTACAAATGTATGATAATATGGAGTATGTTGACCTACCTCGCAGCTTGATAACATTTTTATACTTTCAATAAATTTGACTTGCCTCTCCTGATATAGAATCGATTGTAATTTTTTTAACAGTATTTCTAATTCGTGGATTTTTTCTAGAACATTCTGTAGCCTTTTCTACTTCTGGATGGGATGAACCAACATTTTAATGATCAAAAAATCTATAGGCTATTAGGAGATAAATAGAAAACAGGCAATTTCTGAACTACTTGTTGGATCATCACATCCACTGTTTGACACAGTAAATTGTGCAGGTATTGTTTTGGATATCGCTGTGTCCTTCTTTACGTAGGCACATCTTGCTATACTCTAGCACATTTTACTATATTTTCATTTTGAAAAAAAGTGCAATATATAAATTGTCTATTTTAAAATTATTTCAAATTTTCCGTATTTTTATTAATTCTATGTTTTACCCCAAAACCATAAAAATAGAAAACCATATTGTTACAGTCATGGAAATTCGCTTCCCAGCAATGCAAGTCTTATGGTTGGAAAGAGAGTTTTACAAGGTGAAGCATGGAGTGACCTCAGCGACTCTCGTGGCACGCATGACCTTGGCGACAAACTTGGCGACCATTTTGGCGACTTGGCGACAAATTTGGCGACCTTGGCGATAAATAGATTATTCCCGAAAATGCAACCCTTTTCTCGATATTTCTATTAGGAGCCGAGATCCAGGTTTTTCATGAAAATTCTATGTGACGTCACGGCCTAACGGGGAGAGTATATAAGACCGCGTTTGGATAACAGCAGCGTCTTTTGATCGACTGGTTACTTCGCTATGAAGCGCGAACGTCTTCGGAGTTCTATCCGCTGTGTGAGCTAATCAGCTGGTGAGCTGAGCTGTTATTGTCGTTACTAGTTATTTGCTGACTGTTTGTGTTGTTAGATATCAAAGTGCTGAACTGTCCTTACCTGTGAATTGTTGTCTATTTACATTGGTAATCTGTGCAAGGACTATTGTTTCCTGTACCTGTGCTACGTATTTTCCTGCATATTTGTAAATAAACCTTCATTCTCCATTATCCTGCGTGTTGGACTGTTTACACCGTACACCCACGGTAAGATTTAATGCAACAATATAAAATATCTTCAAATTATTGGAATTCAACTAATTGTTCAATGTTTCTCATTATATTTTCGCTCCTATAAAAGTCTTTCAAGAATTCCATTTATTTAAGCAGCGAATTAGCAAGGATTTCTCTGGAAAACGGAAGGAACGTAATTGTTTCTACTATTAAATTGATATTATTCGCAAAATGTGAAGCGACATCCGGAATATCAATTAATATTGAAAATAATATTCAAGCAGCCAGAATTCACACACATTTTGGATTACAAAAGTTTTTCTTCACTGTATTATTTCATGAATTGTATGTAATTGAAGATTTTCCTTAATAAATCTTTCAGAACTTCAATGTAGCCTGCATATCTTTAATAGGAAATGTATAAACCTAATCCTAATTAAAGGATTTGTGAATTTAATTTTATTTAAATATAAACCTTTCCTGCTCTTAAAGTACCTATTGTGCTTTTAGTCCAGTCATTAGGTAGTTTTTTTAAAACAAATTCTGGTGGAGTAGTAATGTTTTGCTCCTGTATCTTTTTTGGGGCGCCGATTATGAATCTGAGGTTTCCCACCTAAACTTTTTGTTGGAATTTTAATTATTGCCAAAAAACATGAAAAAAATGGACTTTCCCCCAGTTTTTTGCTTATAAGTCAAAAACTATCAACTTTTTTATATTATAATCATATATAAAAATAATCAGCACAAAATTTCCTACAATTTATGTCTGTACTATTTTTTCGTTACGCGTACTACTTAGGCGCTATAACTGGTTGAAATTTGGCGAAAGTTCGACTTACCTGCTAGCGCCGCTTGAACAATAAACAAATCTTCCTATTTGTATGCACTAAAATATTCTATTTTACAATTAATTCACTTTACTTTTTAAATACACTTTTTCTACCATAATGTTCCTTGCGCAAATAAATTTTTCATCTGTTATATTAGAGACATGAAAGTAATTTACTCCTGAGCAACGCCGGGCATAAGTACTGGTTACGAATAAAATTCCTTGATTCCCCCAATCATCACCCCTTTTTTCAGCTTTCTGCAGCACAGTTTCTCTCACACTATTCATTCGTACCTGATAGACAACACTGGAAGTCGTTTCTGATGTTCTAAAAATTCATTCGTTATTTTTAATCAACACAGAAATTTTTTTAAAAAACTGAAAGGAGTTATTGTAGAACGTGTTATTGGGGATTCACACGTAGATACCGTGGTTGAACCTCTTTTCAAGACGGCAGTTGTCAGTTTTGCATTCACATATTTTTTCTGACATTTTTTATGCACCTTTATGGATATTTTATCCGTCAAAATATTCGCCTTTCCATATTTTCTTC
The DNA here is from genome assembly GCA_013235015.1 of Araneus ventricosus. NCBI lineage: Eukaryota > Metazoa > Arthropoda > Arachnida > Araneae > Araneidae > Araneus > Araneus ventricosus. The sequence goes on along the minus strand of BGPR01002867.1, from coordinate 32,983 downwards.
GCATGCTTGCTCATTGAAATGATTCCACCCCCTTTTCTTTCACATCTACCACTCTATCATTTCCATTCTCTAATTCGTTGTCACAAATAAAACACTTTGCCATGGCGCACTCACTATCGCATTTAATGCAAACTTATTCATTTGTGTAAATGCTACGTTCGTACAAAAAGAGACGGTAACAACTCGAAGGCCTTTCGAAACACAACTGATACCATTCTGCTTCCGGCACAAGGGAACGTTAAGCTCCCTTTGCCATGCTTCGTGTTTCTGAGATTTTTGTCCGTGTTATAAACTTTTGGAACAGCAAAGAATCGTTGTTGCTCGAGGGTTTCTGGGGTTACTCGAACATTCTGAGAAAATGTTGGTAAACGATGGATGGAGATCTCGGTACAGTTCCTTACGGATGTTTCTGATTGTGTATCGGTCATGGGATACAGACCGAGTCAGATTACAGACCGGAAATATACCCCCAACGACGCAAGTGGATCACAAAAGGAACAGGGCTTCAGACAGACGAGTACATTTTCTAAGACGGGGAGAAATACGAAATGTAAAGCAGGTATGAAACAATAAGAGGACTATGTTGAAGTCTCCTAACTTATTAAAAAAAATCTTGAGATTTACTCTGTTGTTTACTTCGCAACCGGGAAAGCCAGGTAATACCAGGGGTAGAAAGATTTAGAACGGATTTTGTGCAGATTATGTTAGTATATTCATAATATAACTGATAACATCTTTATTTGAGCAAAGAACTTTGCAATAGAGAAAGTATATTAATTAAGCAGTAGTTTATTTAGTAAGATAGATAATTTCGCGCATACATATAGGATGGTTTGTTGTTGTTCAAGCCGCACTAGCAGGCAAGGCAAACATTCGCCAAACTTCAACCAGCTATAGCGCCTAAACGGTACGCCTAACGAAAAAAATAGTACGGACACAAATTGTAGGAAAGTTTGTGCTGATTATTTTGATATATGATAATATAAAAAAGTTGATAGTTATTGAGTTATAAGCAAAAAACTGGGGGGGAGTCCTTTTTTTCATGTTTTTTGGCTATAACTAAAATTCCAACAAAAGTATTTGGTGGTAAACCTCAGATTCGTAATCAGCACCCCAAAAAATATACAGTAACAAAAAGTCACGACTCCACCAGCATTTGTTTTAAACCATAACTTTTTATCACCTAATAACTGGACTATTTTTTTATCTGATTAAAGGATCTCCAAAGGAAGCAAACATTTTGTTTTACTTTTTATGAACGGGTTTTCTGTTTTATTTATTTTGGATAATGTAAAACTTCCGCTATACAGACCGACTTCCGGTAAAATGCCCTGCCACTGGGAATCTTCAAAAATCTAACACTCTGTATGAAGATTTTAATTAAGGCGTAAAGTAGAATTGTTAATGTTATGGCTTACCGATACTTTGAAAATATTAAATTTGATGTTCTTATTGCTGTAACTCTCAATATTTACTTAAAATAAGTGCATCATTTTGTGGAATGGCTGCCATAATTGCTCATTATTGCACTTTTTGAGGCCTTTTTAAGGCTTGTTTAGCGGTTAAATTTTAATCAAACGATTTAGATAATCACTGGCTAAGCCAGAAGATTCATCCTATAACATTCGTCTTTAGAGTGAGGAACCATTCTCGAAGTACTATCTATATAGCTACCTTATTATCGCTCCTTATACCTTATTATAAATGGTAATTATAGCATGTTTTCCGTATGACTACACATTTCCGAAAAAAGGATTCCAGATTATATTATTCAGATGGATATTATTTCTCTATTTTCTTAAATCTTAATCATTAATCAATTTTTATCAATCTATTTTTATTGAGTTAAACTTTTTTGTTCAGAGAATTTTATTGCAATCATTGCCCTAACGAAGTTTCAGGTCAATTATAATCTTGGTGAGAATGGCTCGTATTCTTGAAAAAGTGGATAAAGCAAATGTTGGTAAAACTTTCCGATTCAAAAATTGTTACAACATGTCGATATTTGATATATATTTTTCAAGCCATTTCGTGAGGGAAGGTTCTGTTTTCTTTCTTGTCAAAAACACATCGTTTGATTTCTATTTTTTTTATTAAAAAATTTCAAAAACGGTTTGAAGATTGTTTTAAAACATAAGCACATAAAATCACTTAATAAAAGTTGGGCAAATGCTGCCAAATTTACAATAAGTTTGACATCTGGAACTTTAAATTTCTGACTAACAGACCAATTAAATTCTATCGCAATGAAAATTTATTCAAATACGCAACGAAAATGAGAAGTGAAAAAAAATTAAAACTAATATGACGAAAACTTCCGGACAGCACCACAAAGAAAGAAGCAGATATTTCGTAAAATAAAAAATCGGAACCAAAAACTGAAAGAGAGAAAAAGTCATAGTAGTTCCCCCTGAAAGCTTAATATGAAGCGTTAAGAATATTTTTTTCTTGCTGGTTACTTGTTTTCATTTTTGCGCGCTCAGTTTTCAGTTCCGAAATCTTACGACTTGTGATAAAGCAGAAGATGCAAAGTTTATGAAACCGTTTTTTGAAGAGCATTGACAGACCTAAAATTCAGGTAGACAATGAAAACAAGAAAAAAGAAAGTACCGAACTGTTCACATTGTTCCAGGAAAATTAAATATTTTGCAGCAAAACATAGAACCTTCAAAAGACTTCTGACCAGTGGCGAATCCAGGGGGGGGGCTATCGGGCTACAGCCCCCCCCAGAGCCAAGCCAGAATTCTTGATTTTATTTAACATCATTACAACCTGTTTTTTCTTAATTTATCTCTTTTAAAAAAATAATAAAATCGTTTCAACATTACTTTCTGGCTTGACTGGCTCGAAAATTTTCCTACTTTTGTAGTCATTCCACTTGTACTTGTAGCTTTAGCATGGTCGAAGACATTTTTTGGCTAGTTTTTTCATTGTAATTTTTATTAAATTATCGAAAGTATTGTATTGTTTTTCATGATTCTTATTGTCAGGTGAGTAAAGTCTGTAAAGTTAAAGAGTTTTGGTTTACTTTAGCCTTCAGATTTTACCTTCATCACGAAAATACAAAATTTTTATGACCTCAGCCCCCCCCCCAGACCCGAATCCTAGATTCGCTACTGTTCAAAAGACTTCTGACTGTTTCTTCCTCTCAAAACAAAAGAAAAATTCGTCTCATAAATATTCCAATATACCTTGAGAAGAAATAAACCGGATTTACTACCGTTTGTTTAGTGTTTCATATTGTTAAATATTTAAATTTACGCTATTTAGTTTATGATTATTACTAATGAACCAATTATAATACACGGTAATACTATTTAATTCAATATTTAAACTTGACAACAGTTCTACCTATAATTTACGAATTGTTTTAGTTTTACTTTCTTTGTATGGCAACTTTCTATTGTATGGCAACCGGATGTAATCAAGAAAAAAAATATGTTCGGAAGATTCTGTTTTTTTCGCGATCTTGTTCCGATAGCAATAGTAATGCGAAATCAAAACTACGTTTAAAATATTTTCATGATTTTGTCATCCATCTATAGTCTGTTCGCGCAAACGCGAGAACGAAAATAAACAAACGGGTTACAGAAACATCGCCAAAGAGCTACATTTTTGGCCCAAATCCCTAGTTTGGCGAATTTTATTTTTTCATTAGATTCAAAATCATATCCTTTTCAGCCTTACTCAAAGCTTTTCTTCTTCGGTGGACTCAAACAAGTTTTTTGACTCTCCATTTGTGTGTATAAAATGCAAAATCACTCGAAAAAATCGTCAATTTTAGCAGTCAAAGACAATAATAAACAGCTGAGATGAAAAAAAAAGCAGAAACTCAGACTGTCTGTTTGGCGCTCTTGGCAAAGTGCCAGTTGTTTAATCATCGCCAATCTGCGCATGCGTTTGTTTAGTTTCGTTTCCTCGTCTCGGCGAACAGACTATAGAGATCTTTTTGATCATTTGAAAGATTTTAAGTATAAAAGGCGTGAGTGGAATTGTTTTTGAAGATATTATTCGCATTTAGTTTGGAATGCATGTGTGTGTGTGCGCGCGAAGTCCAGACGAATCTATCGCACTTAGAGCCATGAAATGTGGCACACAGATAGACGTAATGATAACTCAATGCACCTAGAAGCCGTAACTTTAAAATTTAATCTAGAAAATTTTTAAACTTAATGTTTTGTGTTGTTTATGGTTATATTTCGCACTAATTTCTCAATATCATTATTTTGGATATATTTAATTAAAAAAGATACACCATAGAAAAGAGCAATTAATTTCCGTTCTAATGAAGGTGGTTTCGTATGTCTAACTTAATAAATTAAGTTTTGAGAATTTTTTTCAAAAATGGTCACTCTTATGGTAATTTTCAGTTCAGACTTCTTAAAATTCTCGCATTCCACGTTCTAATAACGCTATCAATTTAAATTTTTTTCTGCTTATGACAGGAACGTTTCTGTCGGATTTAAAACTAGAACGGTTAAAATATATTTTCACGTTTTTTTTTTAATTCATTTATTTTCTGGTCAGTTCAAAGAGATTTTTCTCTAGCGAGCATTCTCCCGCGAAAGTTTCTCCGGGACCTTCCGAACATGCATCCTTGCTATTTCATTGGCTGACGGTGCAGAGCGCAGGATACGTCACAACTTTCAACTGAATGATTTCGATTATTATTTTTGGCAGTGTTTTAATGTGTTTGTCTAGGATATTTTGCTTGCTGTATAATAATAATTTTCACGTTGCAATTTAATGTTTCGGATTAACGCACTCTGAACTGCTTTTTACAGTTAAAATGTCATTATCGCGAAGAAAAATAAGCGGGGAAATCAATAATATGTATCTTTTGTTTTGATTTTATTTTCAAAACTTTTTCGGGTTTTTTTTTTTCATTATTTTTATTTTATTTTGTTGAAGTCGTGATTCGACGGACAATGCCGTGCGCGTACTGCTAGTATTATATATAGTTTTGATACCGAATTAATCCTTCCAAATATGAGAATACCATAGTCTGAAGAAAGATCAGGTGTATTATTGATTAGAAGCCTCATTCTGTTTATAATTTTCTCATAGTAATGATATCGATTCAAACGAACCACCGTTTGGTAGTAATAAAAGAGTAAATGTATTACTTTTATACTGTTCAGAAACGGATTCCAAGACTACCACTTTGGGACGATTTTACACCGAAAAGGGGTGTCAGGCAATGAGTCATAGGAACGCATTTCCGGAGTTCTTTGTTAGATCACGCTCAGTAAATAAATGTAAACAACACCCTTCCATTCTTCACTTTCCCCCTATTCTGATGAAAATAACTCCGCCCGGCGCCTGCGCAAAAGCGCGGAGGGTTTCCGAATCCGTTGCAAAAGAATACCTGAATGTCAACTGAAGGTAAATATCAATTATTCTGAATCTTGCAGTAGAGAATTATTTACTTCCATAAGTTTAATAATTGCTGGCAGATAAGTACTGAAAAGATACAAGCAATTTCATATACTACTCAGTTTCCGAATATTTCCAAGGAAATGATTGAAATGTTCAGCAATAATTTTTTCAGTGCATTAATTTTTTTTCTATAAGTTTCACAAAAGGCATATATAAACAAAATTTTACAACTGACGTGAAATTGCTCCGATATATTACTGACATTCGTATATTTTGAACTAAATGAGTAGGTTGTGCTATATATTGGCACATTAACCATATTGATACAATATCATATAATGAAAGTTATGAAAAGTTGGCAATACACACAGGATCAAAGTTTCTTTCTGATGTAATATTGGCAATTTCAATGTGGAAAATTCCCGTTTCATTTTCAGAAATAAATTAAAAACATTTTTTATTTCAATCGCTCCAGCTGTTTAATGAAAAGACAAATCAAAAGTTGAGAATAGCTTTACATTTAGTTTTAGATAAATGCAAAATTTCTCTGTAACCTTATTTTTTGATTTAACCTCTTTAAAAGAACCAAACGAATACATATTTATTCCTAAATTATTTGCAAATTTTAACTTGCTTTTTATTTACGTTACGAAATTGGTACTCAAATTTATATCTTTTCTTTTTGCGTATTTCAATTACAAAAACTAATTTCCTTTCCGCTTTAAACAAAAGATCTTTATCGATATTTCTCGAATGCGAAACATCTTCTCGAAACAAAGATACAGCATATTCAATATCGTTCATTTTTGCTTCGTTTTGGAAATGCAATTTAATCTACGTTAGTTCCAGTTTAGTCAACACAGTTTCTTCGAAGAAAGAAAATATGATCCTTTGAAAATGATTTTATATGAGTAAAAATTTCGAAAGCTGTACTTTTCCTACTTTTTGAAACAGATTCTTTTATGCTATCTCTTAAAAAAAAAAAGCGCAAACATAAATATTGAAAGAAGAAAATTTTTGGGCAAAACGATAACCTACAATAAGAGTGTTCACGATACGCTAAGTTTTAAAATTGATTTTTAAGCTACCATTGCTGTTAGTTTACCGATCTGATTCGTTTTTCTTTAAGTTCATCCATGATCTTAACCTAATTAAATTAAAAGAAAATCAGAACGGGACAACATGTGAAAAAGATAATAAAGCGAATAAAAGAATGATTTATTAAAATATATCGACATTTATTGTCCTTTTGGCAATCTTTGAGCTTCCAAATTTCACCGAACAATCCGTCACACGTAAAAGAACCTGTTGCCCCATAGACACTTGCAAATTTTAAAAAATAATTCTTAATGAAAGCATTACAATTAATCCTTAACAAAATATTATTCAAATCTGCACTAAAAATATTACATTGAAAACCACCAATCTACCCTCTCTTGTGGAAACTCATTTACTACAGTTCTTTAACTCTTTCCATACGGGACCGTCCCATACGTCCCTTCAAGCAAAAGACGATAGCCGCCCGAAACGTCCGAATATCACTCTGAAATCCCACCCCCTTTCGTCAAGTGTGATTGATTTCACACCCGCGTCGCGTGCTTTCTTCGTTAGAGTGGCTCGTCGGTAGGTGTTTGGGGAAGAGGGGAGTTTCCTTACAATTCGGACAGTGCCAGCTGTCATTATGGTTTTTGAGGGGGAAAAGTAAATTTACCTTATCTTTGATAAAGGAACTCGGACTCTCCCGTATTTTGAGGTCCCTTTATATCAATGGCCTTAGGAATCAGAAGGTTAAATTTTCTTGAATCTAGAGTGAGTCAGTAGTGTCGATTGCTTTTCGTTATCCGTTTCGAATTCCGTTTATATTCCTAACTAGCAGTACGCGCACGGCGTTGCCCGTGGAATTAGGACCTCAACAAAATGAAAAAAAAACCCGCCCACAACGACATGAAAAAATTCTGAGAACAAAACAAAAGATACACATTGACTTTCCCACTTATTTTTCTTCGAGATAATGACATTTCAACTGTAGAAAAGTAGAGGAACCGGTGTAAAAACGGGCACTGGTGTAAATATGGGCACCCCACCCCAAGTGACTATGGGAGGTTCTGAAGACTGGTCTTCAGGACTATAGATGGTGCTACTTGTTGATATAAGATAGCAGAGAACAGTAGGAACCATTCTTTCAAGTAGTGTTGATGCAGCGTGAGTTATTGAGCGAATTGGTGATTGTTCTGGACTGCAAATTTTTGACAGGTATGTGAAATCGTTTTCTTTTCATGATCTTATGGTTAGCTTAAAATAATTTTACAGTGATATCCGGAAAGCAGAGATCCTAAGCTACTTTTAGAAGCACGCCTTTAGTCACACACGTTTTTTGGTTACATGAGATAGTGGCCATCTTTCTTAGGTTTGGTTTTTGTAAATATGGGCACCCTTTCAATGCCAGTTGATGAGGCGGATGAAGCACCGAAATGTTCCCCGGGAACTTCAAATACAGTTTCTCCGTTCGACATATCTCCTGTCCCCAACATTAAGAAGAGAACCACTACTCGTGGACGCAAAGCAACAAGATCCAGCCTCATCACTGGATCACCATACAAGGATCAGTTGACCAAGTCTCTTGAGAAAAGTGCTCCCAAGAAGACGTCCTTGAGTGTTTCCGGGGTAAGAGACCGGCCAGAGGGTAGGGGTGGAAAGACCAAGGGACTTCAAAAAAAAAGAAAGAAAGAAAATTCGACCCACGAATCGATACGATTCATCATCGGACTACTATGATCCTCCCCTTGTGGACAGCGATGATGATATCAAACTGGATATCAACGATGGGGATAAACCAGACTCGAGGAAGGCAGCTTGCATCTTTTGTGATGGAAAGTTCTCTGAAGACACTCGCGGAGAAGTGTGGGTTAAATGTGTTATGCACCAAATGTGGGCACACTTAGATTGTGCCGGGGCTGAAACAGCCAGTTATGTTTGCGATTTCTGTAAATAATTTTTTTCTGTAATAAATAAATTCTCTACTAGTTTGTATTGTTTTATCCCGTTTTAAAACATTTTAAACAATTTTTCGCGGCTCTTTTGGAGAGGGCCCATATTTGCACCCCTTTTTTTCTGGTGCTTTTTTAAAAGCTTTTCGTAAATCTTCGTTTTCGAAATGAAGTAATTGATATTAATCATTGTTTTGCCTTCTCTCATTTAGTAAACTTGTAATAGTTGTTAATTAAAGTCAAAAATCCAGAATTTTTCAAAATGAAAGTAACTTTAAGTCAAAAACAAAAGAGTGTGGCCATATTTACACCTTTTCCTCTAATATAGAGTAAGTTAATCCGACACAATATTAAAAAATTGCAATGTGAAAATGATTATGATACAGCAAGCAAAATATAAAATCAAATCCGAGAAAGTGTACGTTAATCCGAAACAATATTAACCCTCTGAGCGCCCAATTATTTTGAACTTTTAGCTAGAAGTTAGAAAACTTCGCTTTTAAAGTAAATGAATCGATCTTTTTATATTTAATTATATCTCTGAAATCTTAAGAATACTTTATCCATGATTTTTTAATATATGTATAATACGTATATATATATAAATACGAGCTATCTGCTTTTGAACTGAACATGATAAACGTAAAAAAAAAGACGTTTGCGCCGCTCAGAGGGTTAAAAAGCTGCAATGTGAAAATGATTATTATAAAGCAAATAAAATATGCGTGACAAACACGTTAAGACACTGCCAAAAATAATAATCGAAGTCATTTAGTTGAAGGTTATGACGTCACCTGCGCTCTGCACTGTCAGCCAATGAAATTTTCCAGCAACGTTCCGGGGAAGTGTCGCAGGAGGGAGCTCGGTCTAATATTATACATTTTAAAATCTTAATGTATTCCAAAATCACTTTTCTAAAACTCCATTTTCGTTATTTTCCCGCTCTGGAGGTTTATTAAATTTCTCGTTTTGGCATATTTATTACTAAAAGAATATTTTAATCGTTTCCACGCGCGCACAACTCGCGAAATCAGCGACTTACTGCCGCCATGCATTTTCCCTAAAAGACTTACGTAATATACTAAAAATAGCTATTATTCCCTTCACTTTGATCACATGTCTATATGTTAAATCCCTACCTGAGAAAAAGCAGGGATTTTCTGCTCACTTTTGGCTTAAAACTTAAACGAAGATGTACGTGCATTTCGTCACTCTCCCATAATAAAATGAAAATTATAATTTAACTCGGCCTGCTGTTTTTGTGATTTAACGACTACAGTAACGAATACATTTTATATATATATATATATATATATGCGAGAGAAATGTTTAACATTGATTGAAAACAAATAAAATAAACACATGTTTTATGACAGGATTTTTTTTTATTTACATATTTCTTTATTAAAAAACTTCTTGATAAACATTCCGTGTGAAGCATTTTTCCTTTTTTAACAATTTTATTATAATATTCAATAACGATGAAATTCTCATCTTGTCAAACGCAAGTCAAAAGTTAAAATTTCAAAGGAATTCTTTTTCGAAATTCTAATCAAAACAAAGCACTTCTCTGCTTGTCAAACGCTGGCAAAAAATATTATTAAATTATATCATCACGATAGCAATAAATGATCAGATGCATCGAGGCGTCCAAGCTATGTCACGCGAATGATATACCACTGACGTCATTTACTACTTTCTATTAAAAAACGGAAATTTGAAATACATGATTAATATAATTTAAAATTTCTGGGAAACTATTGATCATAGCGAGATAAATTTTATAGCAATCGATAGCGAATTTTATTTCAATATTTTAGAGCTATTAAATTTGAAATTAGAACGACAATTAGTGTTTTAAAATTACTGAAATATAGGTTCTCTAACAATGAAATAACGCAGTTTAACGTCTCGCAGTGCCTTGGCGCGAGTTTTATTGTTGGTGACGTCAGAGAGTTACCGAGAGACAGATCTGGGCTATTATATTAGTAATAACTACCAATAACATTAAATTAGAGGCTGGAACACATGTATACGAGCTTTTGCAGATGTGTAAAATAAGCATTGAGAAAAAGTTGGGAAATCAAAAATACAAAAATAATGGGGCGTAACTCGTCTACCAGATTAACGTGCCCCTCACTTACATCAAAAGAGCAGTTGAGGAAAAGCAACCATACCCTAGTGTGAGTGGTTGGGAGTCGGGAAGCTAGCTACTAGAGGTCCCGCACCTTTCTCGGCAAAACCCGCACTTATGCACACACAAAAAAAATGCGTGCTTTATCTGACAGATGAGGTGCGCCCGGCGGAAGGTTAACAAAGCTAAATAAAAGAATGCCTTACAAAAATATGCGGTTGTTTCAAAACGAAATGGAATAAAAATAAGAGTGCCAACGATGTGTTTTTTGAGCGGAGTACACGAATTGAAGGCTCTCAACCTCCGGTGCATTGCTGTTTTTATTTCACTGGACCTAACAATTTTGATGCACATCCAATAAAATGTATCTAAAAAATTTTGATTTTAACTGCTTAATTCACCTTGAAGAGGAATAAAAATGAGCTATGTAACATGCGTCAATAAAATTTCAAACTCGAACTCTTCTCGAATACCTCAATTTTATTTCGAAATTCTCATATATACTTCCCAAATCTTTAGTGTCACTCGAGGACAGCCGAACAAACATCGTTTCATCATCTCTAAAATTAACTGAAAGTTTTAAAGTTCTCTTCGTTCACAAATAAGAAATTCTTCTCCCTTCATCCATTTCTCAATAATAAGTCGATGATGTCTAGGGTTGCCATAATTGCCAAGCAATGAGACGGGTCGTTTAAGTGCCAAATAAATAAAACATGAGGGTAGATAATGGTTTATTTAACTCTAATAAAAAATAATTAAGTTTAAGCAATCTAATAAAATGACGACACTGATAATGAAAAAGTTGTAGGACTTATCATTTTTAGCTCAGTTATATTGTAATTTTTTTTCTTTCTAAAGGGGAGTTCGAACCCCAAATCCGTTAACCCTAACCCTGACACTCCGATGTACCTTTTCTCAAAGTCTGTTATAGATTCATGTTTGAAATTTTTTATACAAATAAAGTACACCTTTCTTATTGTACTGTAATGAGCTTCTGGTTAATTTTTAAATTTGTTATAAATTTAAAAAATATTTAATTAGACAGAAATTTTTACATTTTTTGTGTCAAAATAGGCTAAGTTTTGAATTTTTTTAAAAAGTTCATTTCAGTATAATGAGAAAGATGTACTTTACATGTATAAAAAATTTCAAACAGGAATCTATAACAGATTGAGAAAACGTACATCAAAGTAACAGGGTTAGGGTTAACGGACTTAGGGTTCCAATTCCCCTTAAAAGCGAGTGTGGTTTACAAACCACACATATATGAACGCACCCGCAGGTAAAGGGTTAATTATATCATTTTCTTCTTTCACACAATTATAAGATTGGCGCAAGTCATTTTAAAATTCCAAATAAAAATTGCTTCGTCTCCGCTGACAACCTTTTTCTTTCGTCCAATCATCAAGTTGAGATTAGAGGAAATATTCTCTCCACATTTGCGTTAGGGGCCGTTCAAATATTACGTAAGCACCCAAGGGGGGAGGGGGTTTGCGATTTGCTTATTTTTGCTGACAAGGGGGGGAGGAGGAGTATGAGTGATGCTTACGTAAGACATTAAAATTGAACGGCCCCTTATGAGCTGGAATGGTAAATGCGTATTCACATTGTTTTATTAGACGTGACTTGTGATCAATATACTTTGTGTCTGCAAAGAAAAAACTTCAGCCATTTCTCGTCCATACACAATTTCAAAGTTGTCTCGTAATTTGGGTTGATATTATTTTCACTAAATAATAATTTAGATATACAAACTAGTTGAATAGAATCATGGTGTTGCAATATCGCTATTTCTTATCGGTAAATATCCAAGAGAACCTCCTCTTTTTTCCTCCATTTAGGAACTTGGTCGAGTTTAGGGAGAAAACGGGGCAGATAGCAATACGGGACTGAGTAGTGAAATACGGGGCCACTCCCATATACACGGGACGTATGGCAACCCTAATGGCGTCTCGTAGGTTGAAAAATTTTGAATGAAACAATCAAAAGGTAATGAATAGATGACCGACTGTTGGATTTGAAGAAGTGGGTTAGAATTTTTGAGTAGCTTTGAAACCAGATTTCGGAGCAGATAACCGGTTTTTCCTAATTGGCATCAACGCTTCCAGGTCGCAATTGTGGATGTGTAATTCTATCGGGAATTGGCGGAAAAATATTTTATTACGCACACGCCGGCGAGTACTCGCACTTGAATATTTCATCAAGCGGCGAGTACCACCAACAATTTAGTAACTAGAAAAAAATTTGCTTATATTTGAAAATGTAAAATTTCTAAATTTGAAACTGACCCACCTTCCTGATGATAAAACTGTACCAACTTTTATCTATCTGGTTATTTAGGTTTGTCTGGCTGTCTGTTCGGGTTCATATGAATGCGATAACCGCAACTTCCAGTAGACGAATTCCGTCCAAAATTCGATAGAAATCTATTAAATTGCTGTAAAAGCCCATATACCAAGTTATATCCCTCTAGCCCAAACCGTTTGAGACATCGCGATCACAGACAAAATTTCAAAATTACGTTTTTCGGATTCGGGGAGACCTAAAACTTGGCGAATCAAAATCACGAGTTCAAATTTTTTGACAATTACAATACTTTCTTTTTGTATACGAGAAAGTAAAAACATAAGGTTTGATTCTTAAACTAGAAGCTACCCGACATTTAAAGAAAAGCATCTCAAAATGAACCCGTTCTTCGAGAGAACTATGTAAATACTACCAACCCTTATAGAATGTATAAATATCAATTTTACATTTATGCCGTCTTAATGAGGTGCTAAGCAGAAGCTTTTGAATTCAAACCAGCGGGAGTGGTCTCCCCTAAACTTTCTCGTATACTCCTAACACATGTAGAGAAAACTAGAATAATAAAAGACGTCAAATAAACTTCCGTCGCAAGTAAACCAAAGTTGGAACCACGCGTGGTTTGAAGGATCAAAACAAATTCAAATCCTCTGCTCATTCTTTTGCGCAACAGGACCTGGCGAGACTCCCTAAATGTTTGCTTCCTTACAAAATCACTCCAGAATTGGTTTTTGGCAAACTGCCAAGTTTCGGAGCGTCCCTTCCTTGCACAAGCATTGCCACTAGCAGGCATGCGCAGGGAGTTGAACAAGTATGCGATTATACAGACCGACAGACAGTCAACCCTTTGACGGATTTGGCCCAAAATTTTATACGGACCTACATTCATGACGATAAAACTGTGTATAAAATTTTATCCATCTGGCTTTTCAAATTTTTGAGTTATAGCGTTCGCATGACCTCGAACATACAGACAGACAGATTTCCCGTTGACGGATTTTGCCCAAAATTTGATAGAAACCTACAAATTATGTTTAAAGACCACATACCAAATTTCATCCCCGTAGCTCTAATAGTTTTCGAGTTATCGTGTTCACAGACACACACACAGACATAATTCCAAAATTGTGTTTTTCGGAATCAGGGAGGTCTAAAACGTGGAGATTCGTCAAAATCTCGAGTTCGAATTTTTTGACGATTACAATACTTTCTCTTTGTATACTTCGTAGACGAGAAAGTAAAAAGGCTGCCACAAATCTAGGACGAAAGTTATTGTATTATATTCAAGCATTCAAATTACTTCCCGATAATATTTAAAAATTTAGATATCCAAAGAAAGGCGTCCAGAAGTAATGTATACTTTCCCAGTGCCTCCATTAGAGAGCCGTTCCATTGCATTGCTTATCCCTTGGACTACCCACGGGCTTGAAGGGAAAGACGGACAGAAACAGCATAACTGACAGTTAATTAGCTCCAAATATTTTTCATAAACAGAAAAGTAATTGCTCTATTCAAGGAGGAAACTACCACAAGTAATGCTTTATTCTCGCTCTACACAATATTAAATTTCGATAATACTGGTCTTTTACTTATAATCCGTAGCAATGCAAGTAGGACACTGGATCCATCAAGTAAACAGACGAGAATCATCGCCGCTATTCGACTAAATATTCGTTTATAAGATATTTGTGTTGGTAGCCAAAATACTACGACGTTGCTGCTATTTCTGCTACTAGAAACCACTGCTGTGTTAATGTCATTGAACATATTACGACTCCAAGACTAATCTTATCCGCTTGTTGGGACAAATACAATTGTGAAAGAACCAAGATGAACATAAACCGTCACTTTGCAGTCATTCAAGCACTTTCGAGCGACGCCCTTATAACACCTAATAACTTACACACCTTATAACTTCCTAAATATTTACGTTGAGAAATCCTTGAAACGATGTTTTATGAACTCTTTTCGCGTTCTTGCACTATGGGAAGCCTGTAAATTTGAGAGATTTAGATGCGGCACTTCGCGAATTAAAAATACTGAAGTAAATTGAGACTTGCCGAGTAATATTTTAACACTCTTTAAGAAGGGGGTGAAGGTTTCCAAAAGATTAACTAACACTTTAGTTTGCATGAATTGGATTTTGTATCCAAATTTCCAGCAGGGCAAGATTAACACCCGAGCTTGAAGTTCAAGGAAATATTCCCGGTTTACTTAAGTTCTCATTTCTAGGCAGTAGTTGTATAGGAAATAGATTGTGCGTAAAGAAAGCGAAATTAATACTTAAAATTACACTTCCCGAAGTTGCAAATTGACTGAATCACGAGTTATTGCAGAGAGTCCGCAAACGTTATTCGAGAAAAACCGATTTCATTTTAAGCCCAAGCATTCCAGTTATAGTCCATTGCAATTAGACCGAAAAATGGCATAGGGAAAAAATTGATATAGTTTTGAAATTTGAGTTCAAATAAGTATTTGAACTCAAGGATATCAGAAACGAAAAGTTTCAACCTCTCAGGGGGGAGCGTCCTAGGGGGAAAACTGAAGTAAAGTGGTGGTGGGGGGGTTGGTCAGTTTTTCCTAGATTTCTTAAATCCTACACATACAATGTTAAAAATGATTTAGCTGAAAATCGTAGTGCATACAATTCTGCATCGAATGAGTACCAACACTATACATTTTGGTGCAGCACCAATACCAGAGCGCCAGAGCAGTTGGTAACTGTCAACCTTTACTTCGTTCTTGATGGAGGCTCTCTTATTCATCGTGTAGTATATGACCATAGCAAGAGACTTTTCGTGATGGTTTACACCACATATATATGTTATATCAAAAGAAAAGTATCGAGAGAAATAATTTAATGAAAGCGCAGTTCTCCTTGACTCTCAGAGACAATTTCTAAGCAATCTTGCAAATAAGGAGCGTTTCATTTCGCAAACTTTGTAGCAACAGATGATGCTGATGTACATATTGTGAAGACCACTATAGAGACATACGAAAAGATTAAGAAACAAGTTGTTTTAATTGGCCAAGATGTTGATCGTGTTTTACCTACTGCTCTTAGTCCAGACTATAAGGATATTCTCAAGCTGAAAGAGTGTAAAGGTAAAGTCAAAGATAGGTTCTATAGCTCTAAAGATCTGTAGAATTCTAATCTCGTGATCGAATGCAAAAAATTCCATTCTCTTCCTTCATGCGATTAGTGGTTGTGACACAACTTCAGGGTTCTATGGAAAGGGAAAACTACAAGCAGTCGGTTGTTAAACCACGGTAAATACTTGCAAGATATCCCCGAGATCTTTAATAACCCTAAATCAACTTGTACTGAGATTGAAAGAGCAGGAGAGGTTCATCGCATTGTGCAGCAACATGAAGAAAGTAGCTCGAATAAGATGAGGCATAACCGTTTCAATGAACTAGTAGGTCAAGCAAGTTCCGCTATTCTTTTCTCCAAGTTGCCACCAACCACAGAAGCTGCACATCAACACTGCTCTTGGTGAAATGCGTGACAGCAAACATGTAAAGGACAGTGTTTGAACCCATCCAGCTGGGATGGAAGTAGTGAATAAGTCGTTGACGCCCATATACACTACTAAAGGACCGGCACCAGCTAAAATAGTCTAATTACTTGTGGATGTAATAAAGGCTGTGGGAAAAATGCAAATGTGTCAGAACTAACCTGCGTTGTACTACTTTGTGCAAGAACTGTCGAGGCCGAAGCTGCAGTAATACCGAAGCAATACACATCGTCGAAGAAGGACGAAGAAGACAATATAAGTAAGAAGGAGCAATTACATTAGTATGCATATTTGGGTATACATATACAGGTATTTACTGTGGTTGAACTGCTTGTAGTTTTCCCCTTTCCATAGAACCCTGAAGTTGTGTCACAATCACTAATCGGATGAAGGAAGAGAATGGATTTTTTCCATTTGATCACAAGATTAGAATTCTACAAATCTCTAGAGCTATAGAACCTATCTTTGACTTTACCTTTACACTCTTTCAGCATGAGAATATCCATATAGTCTGGAGTAAGAGCAGTAGGTAAAACAAGATCAACATCTTGGCCAATTAAAACTTTTTTCTTAATCTTCTCGAATGTCTCTATAGCGGTCTTCACAATACGTACATCAGCATCTGTTGCTACGATGTTTGCGAAATGAAACGCTCCTTATTTGCAAGATTGCTTAGAAATTGTCTCTGAGAGTCAAGGAGAACTGCGCTTTCATTAAAAATTATTTCTCCCGATACCTTTCTTTTGATATAACATATGTGGTGTAAACATCACCAAAAGTCTCTTTCTATGGTCATATACTACGCGATGAATAAGAGAGCCTCCATCAAGAACGAAGTAAAGGTTGACAGAGTTACCAACTGGTCGCTCTGGAACTGTATCAAAGATTATGAAACATGGCCAGCACGAGGTTACACATAATTAGAATATTTATGAAGATAATTTATGGCAGTTAAAAAGAAGCAATGTTAATTGTTTAATAAACTGGCTACGATCATTGTGCTTTGATGGTTTTGCAAGTTCGAGGGTGGGAAATCCCCCCTCAGGGATGAAAACTTCACGATTTCCGTTTCCTTGATGTCAGCCGAGTATTTGACCAAAGTTTCAAAAATTTATGAAATTGTCGTTTTTGGTCTCATTGCAATGGACTAGTTTTACGCTCTCTAACTTCCACACCACACTAGCGCTCTGGTATTGGTGCACCGACATACGCATGTGCTTACAAAAGTGAATACTTATACGTACAAACTTTATTTACGTAGAATCTTTGACGAGTCTTTTGTAAGAAGTTTCTTTTGAAAATTGAAAAATCATTGCAACTTTGATAAGAGTTTGTAATCGTACTACTGCAACAAAATGTATAGTGTTGGTTCTCATTCGATGCAGAATTGTATGCTCTACGACTTTCATCTGTATCATTTTTAACGTTGAATGTGCAGGGTTGAAGAAATCTAGGAAAAACTGCCCAAACACCCCACTTCACTTCAGATTTTCCCCTAGGAGGGGAAGCTCCCCCTTCAGAGGTGGAAACTTCTCGGTTCTGATATCCTGGAGGTGAAAGAAGTTTTTGACTAAAGTTTCAAAACTATATAAATTTTTTCCCCTGTTTTACGTAATTGCAATGGGCTATTAGGATGCAACTAGTCTAAATTTCTGGCATTTCGACGCAAATTCCGGATATACAGGATTTAATGTGCCAAAAAGCAGTTGTAGTCTTGGTAATGCTGCCCCAACTAAACAAGAGTAAAATTCGAATAGGGTCTTATCGTTTAAATTAATAAAAGTGTTATTCAATAAACTTGAAAATTAAATTAGTTGAAATGTTTAGAGCATTAAAATTAGCATGAACGGCTAATTAAGAGGCTAACGATTATGCTACCTTAGCACGATTCGATTTACGAGGTCATTTGAAAATTCCTTGAGCAGGTGTTACAATAATAGGCAAGAAACGTTTTAGGTAAACAGTCAATTTTTTGCCATGTTTATGAATTACAAATGTAAATTTTAGCAAAGATTGATTTAGGGGGCGTACAAGAAAAATCAGCTAACTGTAGTTTCGTTTCACTTTCAATTTTGATTATCTTTGCAAGAAATTTAGATTACATTGACAGTTTTGAATTTTAAGATCTTGCATTTGACAATTTAATTTATAGACAATTTAAATAACTTTAAATTGAAATTCGGGATCTTCTATAGAGGAGTTCTAAAGCGAGTTACCGCACGTATTCTCAATTCTTGCAATACGCGGCGAAAACTCTTTCTACGCGATAGGAGTAAACTAAGTCGTCAGCAAATATTGATTAAATAGAATAAAAAGTCTCCATCAAGTAGAAACAAGTTTATTTATGGAAAAATTTACATTTCAAGATAATTGCGTTTCACTGCAAAATTTAGAGCATACACTTTTACATGCACGAAAGAAAGAACAAGATCATTAGAATCACAGGATTTCAAACCATACAGAAATCGAATCGTAAAATGTACAACTGTCGGGAAACATCTCGTAAGAATAGGCTTCATCAACAAATCAGACTATATATAGCCCGTTATACAAAGCTCGAGTACCAGACAAGATAGGTTACAAATTTTAATGTAAAATTGCGAAGAGAATGTACATAGATGGAACAGTACACTAAAGCTTAAAAATGGTCTATTACGAGTAAATATGTGGACAAGAAAAAAATTCAAGTCCTATTAATCTAATTGATAAAACAAAAGAAATTGATTTAAAATATGAAAATGATTAAACTATTAAGTTTATCCTGCATTTCATGCAGAAATTTACGAGATTTGTTGTAAACTGGGCATAGGAAGGATAAATTCACTGAAGTTGCATGCCAGTGAGGAATCAAGGAAATTGCACGTTTCATTGAAATAGAAGTTTATAAACAATAAATGCAGGTATCCGTCGAGTGATTTAGAGCGTTAACTCAAATTTGTGCATGTACAATCACACAAGAAAATGCTCAGACATTTTACTTGAAGTAAACAAAGTTTACAAGTTGAGTAACACTATAAAATACAATTTAGATACGATCCAAAAGCATTAGTACAACCAACACTGATTTACAAGTACAAATTTAACGCTAACCTATTAGGAAAGGCTGGAAGATGCATTTTTCCAAAACAAATTAACGCTACTTTTTCGTTTTTACTCCGAAGTTGCAACTTCGATCTAAGCGGTGCAACGACAGATAATCCAAGAATTAATTCGAGCATTAGAATCGTTGCCGCGAGTTGGATAAGATTAAACGAGGCAAAATTATGGCAAGATTTTAGGTCTTAAGCGAAGATTTAACGCGATTGACTAAGCAGTCGTGATTAAGCCAATTCCAGGCTAACAATCAGGAAATGGACAGTGGAAATTTCTCAACAGCGCGATTTATGCCATTTGCTTTTAGAACGTTTCCGATTTCAGGTTTATAGATTCTCATTTTTGAATTTAAGACACCAACAAAACCAATGGAATTTTTACCATTACCGATTTCATAAGGTACCGCTAAATGGTTGAATTTTGAATATATATTGAACTACAGTTAGATTTCTTTGGAGATCTATTCCTCTCCCAACTCTATACACACTGCTTTTTTGTCCGAATCTACGTTTACCTATTCACTCGACTTTCAAATTCCAAGGCATTTCGACTTCGATGGTGATCAGGCATCGAATTCGAAAGTGTCTTCAGGAATTTAGAAGACTGTCGGTTAACTGGCTAGCACAGCTACCGACAGTCCTTCGCAAATTAAAGTTCTAAGGTTAGAAAACCCTTTTAGAGCAACTTTAATTCAAAACCAATTCTACTGAAACAGATTAAGATAAAATTTCGATTCAAGTGCCACTTTCTCGTAATTAGAAGTATCGAATGAATACCTATAAATTTGTTTTCGTGTTTACTTGCAATAGATACCGGAAGAAAAATATTTAGCGAAAGTCGTTCGATCGCTAAATATTGGATTGTCAACACTACTAAGCAATTTGTATACACCGAAAATACATTGCAATTCCATTGGTTTTACTTTGTTCGCAATATACTGAAGGCTATATTTGCAGTTTTTTCGTATTATTGTCAAGTTTCCCATATTCTTTAAACTTTATTGGGGAAATTCTTTACGACTAGACCCGAGTTGCATTGAAATTTCGTGCATAATGCAGAAGTGACTACAGTGCTGCATTAGTTCTGAAACGCGATACAAAAGTGAGCAAGGGGGTCGAAGACACTCCGTCCTGTAAATGTGAACCAGACGAATCCCGTTAATTTAAAGCTGCCTTTGGTACCTACTTTAGAGACGTTAAGACATTCAAGCGTGACAAATCGTGAAGATAATCGATTTCAAGTTTAATGAAAGAGGAAGTATAAACACGTTTCAACTCGTCGGAAGAGTAGGAACATCGGTTTTTATTTCCCAATTACATTTCAAATTTAAGATAGATACCTGGTGAATCAAAAGGTCGAAATTCTACAAGACCGTTATGCAAGGGTTCTTTTTATTTAAAAATCTGGAGAGATTAAATCGAATGGGTTGCTGTACATTTCCTGTGTTCGAAACATTTTGGCCGTGATGTTGGCCAGGCATCACAACCAAAATGCTTTTGTTTGTTTAAAGGCAAAAGCTGAACTTTTTCTTGCCGGCGAAGCAAATGTCTGGCTTCAGCCAAAGTGCAATATTATAATTATAAAATTCTCTAATTTAGGGCAAGTTTAAATTTCTATAGATACGAGGCGCAACTTCAAATAGGCAAAATTTTATTAAAAATTAGGATTTAATGAAGATTGCTCAGATTACACATGAATATTAAATTTTGATTTGAATTCAGATGAAAGTAAAGACTACTCGTCTGGTTCACACATTTTAGAGACCTTTAAAAATAAGACTTTCAGAAGATCTATTGCAATATTCATTATGAAGCAATGGCTCCGTGGTAAAGTTTGATAACAGAGTGTTTCAAATCTAGCCTCGCATTGATCCGAATAGTCACAATTTAATACCAGGTAGTCAAATCGTTGAAACAAGTCGATTAATATAGAGACGTAAATTCAAGAACTTTCAACTAAAATTAAGCTGAAATGAGACTTGGTTTTAAAGTTTGCATTAGTTATTTCTTATTCTGAACGCATTTAAAATTGAAATGTCGGATTTGAGAAAAACTAGCCGTTCGCCACGAAAAAGTATTGCGAAAATTTAATGGCTAAAGGTCAATTTTTTATTCGAGACTCGTCTTGAAAACAGTTTAGCTTGGTAGATGTTTTTGTAGTTTTACTATTTCGGTTTAAAAGTTTCCAAGTAGTAAATTAAATACTACGCAAAATTTACTTCGTTAAGAATACAATAACTTCATAATGTCTAAAAAGTTAAAATTCACATCTTTAAAATTGACAATTAAGAGACCCCTGAACTTCGTGATTTAGAAAGGTTGAGATAGGCATCTTGAAGTTCTAAAAACTAGAAAATTGAGGCTAATTATATGAAGTTCGATTTCAGTTCTTGTATTTCAATACCGATAACCTTTTACCTATAACCTAATACTGCGTGTATATTTACCGGTGGCTTAACTTTATCATGTCAAAGTATACACCGTCCAGCCTGGAGAAAATTTAGTTGCACTGATTTTTATATGTATTCATAATACAGAGACAGTACTACAATTATAAAGGCAAAAACTACCTTTCGGCGAATGAACAGCAATGCTTTTAGACAAGTTGAAGCATTTCTCACCATTACGAAACAGTCTTGAAACAATCCAATGGAAGACAAATGTTATTTGATAATTTGAGCCATGTTACCACACTCGTGGTTTACAACATTAGTTTTTAAAACGATATGAAGCAATACAAAATCTACAGATTTAATTTACAAACAAACTTTAAGCATAAAAACAGTAATATTAATTCATGTGAAATCATGAACAGTTGCAAGAGAACTTCAAATTTAAGTTTATTTTAATGAGTTTTAAATTTGCATTTTGAAGAGAATATAGCTCTAAAGAAGTAAAAACTTTAACAAGAAATTGCGACTTGCAGGGAACAGTTACGCAAACATTCGATAGAGCTTTCGAGACAAAATTATTCCGCGTATAGGAAAGAAAGATCTGCCACATTAAAATTTTACAATTAGTAACTTTTTTGCAAGTTAAAGCTTGTACACTTCAGATTAACTTAAAGCTAAATTATTAAAACATTCTGAAATATAAATTAAACAGATGCTGAAAATTTAAATCTCTCCAAGTGAAACGGACGATCCCAAGAACTGTTCAAAAAGAGTTTACTACGCTGAAAATGGTCAATTTCAGCCAATTTACGACTGACTGGTACGTTTAAACGCAACTCAACGGATATGAATTTGTTCGATTCCAAGTCTCTCGTACCTATAACTTTATGCCCGTTTCGCTTCGAGATTCCTCACAATATTTAGGATTATCTTAGGTTAAAAGTTTTTGGCGGAAGGCGAATCAAATGTCATAAAATAGAAGAGTGGTTAAAAATATAGCCAGTGCTTTTATTAACCATCGTTTTCCAGTTTTAATTTAAGCTTAAATTGATTACTTTGAAATAAAGTGCGGCGACGAGACAAATTAAGGAATGTTCGTAAATTACTATAACGGTTTTTATAAATGATTTTCAAGTGCGGATTAAAAACTATTTTAAACTTTCCAAAATTGGATTCCAAATTAAAAGAATCGTTAAGTTACAAAAATTAACCATTTAAACTAGATCAGTCATCGGAGGGAGGGAAAGTGGCAACATTAGAACCTAAATAGAACACCCAAGTTCATTCCATTTTCCATTCTAAAATTTCCTCAAACCATCACTTGAGAACTTGGAGAAAATCTGGCTAAGAGTTAAAATCACGAGAATCCGCAATTGAAAATTTTGTAATATACTACGATAGATATTCGAAAACCTAAAGTTAACTTGCCGAAAGTCTAGTTTTATCGATGAACGTCACTGCTGTTAATAGAATGAGGTTGGTATTATTCTGGTCTTGGAGAAGTGGAATTCCTGCAATTAGGTTTTACAGACATTCTTTAAATAAGTCAAACTTGAAATCTTGTGCAAGACCTTTTCATCTCTCACGCTATATAAATTCATGCATTGCCATTTTATTCTATTAATATTTAGTTGTAAAACTGTACCAACACATTTGCACAAGTCTTTGAAGCATGGAATTTTAGGCAGTCGACTAGCAGTTTAAGTTTGAATTAATCAACAGTTCCTACCAATGATTGAAGTGCAGATTACACCTTGTAGATTCAAACCCATTCCCTTATTGCACCAAGAGATCGAGTATATAGACTAGTTATGGCAATTGCAATCCACCAACCCCAAGTATTTCCTTTCCCAACACTCCTGCCTCCCGTTAAACACGTCAAGTACCAGTTCCCCGGGGACCGGTACTTTCCGTTTAGGCTGCCGGTCCCAAACAGCCTGAACGGAAAGTCAACAGGTATTGGCATATTACTTGACGTATTAACACCCATTCTACCTCTTCTCGAAGCCCAGTTGAATCATTTCTACAAGGTGCAATTTACACTTTTAACATTGGCAACTATCGATAACCAGTAAAGATTTAATCTAACCAAATACAAAGAATTATAACGTTCCGTTCCAAGCCCTATACTTCACATATACCTGCAGTTTAATAAGAAGCTAGTAATGGGAATTAAAATGTTTTTGTCTGGAAGCTTTCCGTTTAAGTACCGTTAGGGGATCAATTTGAAGTCGGATTACAAATGCTTGAATTATCATTCTATGAATCAATGATATGCATGGTTGGTGGTTTCATGGCCCAGCCATATTAATGGCGTGCCAGTATAGCGGTATGAAGATAAAATTAGTTGCTCAACCGATTTCTCTAGAATAGTATCGTCCTATGCTAAGTGAATTTACTTAAGATCAATTTAACACTTTTTCGAACTCCGATGGTCTGAGGAAAACAGTCTGTTTATAGTGACCACAAAAATAAGTTAAAATTCGGACAATATTGAATGATCCAATTATTTGAAGAGTAAAATGGGCTTATCGACGAGGAAAGGCTATTACTTATCACCAAGACAAATCGGATGTCTGCTTTTGGTAGGGAAATGCGGATTCAAGAAATCTATTGCCGAATGAAGGCTCACCACGTTGATTTTTAAAAAGGAAAGACTTTCAAGGGTCTACCTTTTCCAGCATTATTATTCGGTTCGAGAATATCGAATGAAGACGACCGATCTAGTTTTAGGCGTCGACTATTTACATTAAAGTCTTGGAGGATTCAGCTGTCCAAATTAGAATTTTGCTACATATTGTCATTAATCCATCTTCAATCTACCTGGATATCCGTCACCCATGAACAATGAGCCACGAAGAATTTCAGCGAATACCTTAGTGTTGGTTAATATTGCGAGGGCTGTTTAACTTTGGTAGCTTTACATTAACTTAAGCCTTGTGTATGCACGGAGATTTAGTTTACTTTGAAATATTTAAAATAAATTCAGTAGTACCGAATCTTAAGTTGAGATGCACCTGATGAAGTTTAAAGAAGCATGCTCGAGTCTTGGCTTCAATTATCCATAAGATTGTGCTTTCCAAAAGTTTAGTCATTAACTGGCCTACAAATTAGCGATTTTTACCTTGTATTCTAGCATCATACGAGATGGGCGTCTGCCATTTTTAGCATCCGTGAAATCTACATAGACCTGGAATCGAACATGCGCCCTGCTTATACAAGACCAGTACTAATCTCTAATCTAGATACAGACCACCGTTTCTAATATCTTCGTCCGTTTCATTTTGAAGAGCCTAGTTTAAGCCACTCCAAGTTAACTTTAAAGCAAGAGTTTTAATAGAGGTTTCATAAACAGAGAAATGGATGGATAAATTCAATGAAGTTCCCTTACACAGATTTATTTCAGCTAAAGTTAAACGCAGATCAAGAAATACACTTCTATAGATCAAACACCGCGATCACAAACTCTTGACCACATTAATTTCAGTTTATTATAGATTGCATGACAAAAATGGCGCAGAAAAATCCGTTTCCAACAAGTTATCAGAGAACCTTATTCCACATGCACAAACCGATAGTCGAGATCGTTGCAGACATCTACACGTCCCAACAGAGAGAGATGAAGATTCTAAATCCATTACACCAATCCCTCAAGTTGGTCATTGTGGTCTATGAAACTGCTCAAAGTTACCTTTGGAACGTTGCTTTCCTGGTTGTGGAGCAAGATTCAAAAACTCCAAGAGCCACGTCTCCATTTGAATTATGGTCCTTTCCAATCAACGACTGCTTTCGGAATGCAGGCGGTAGCTAACCTATAGAGAAAAATAGGAGTTCAAGTGTCGGTAATGAACCGTTTTCTACAAGGCAGAATCACTCGTTCAGTTGAACTCTTTGCACTCGGAAAAGCAATTAGATGCATAATTCACCGATTAACAAGAGCTCGTATTGTTTTGGAACTACAAACTACGTGCAAGTTCATTTTTCATGAAAAATTATTCGACTATCTCAAAAATTTGTAGGCAATTTCTTTAACCATCGAAATCAAGAAGCGCCAAAATTATGCACCGTCTAGAATGGCTGTAGGCAATTTTTT
>BGPR01002866.1:127319-157889 GCA_013235015.1 Araneus ventricosus | reverse complement strand
ATTTAATTACAATTATTCCGCGTACTAAAAAGCCCTTCGCAGTCCGTTACATAGCAATGCCACAAAGTAATTATGTTACTTTAAATTTGTCTTCTCTTTGTCCCCTAGCATGTGGCATCCATTGTTCATAGACGGGAAGTCAATCTTCGGACGAATTATTCAGATGTCCGGCGTAATTATGACTCGATAATTTGTTGATGAAAACACGAGTCGTGCGTTCTTTCCTCGAGAGGGAAAAATCGTGTCTTCAGTGGCGAGCGAGAGGGGAGCTTGAATGGCAGAAAAATAATTGCTTATTGACTTCATTACGAGTGCAACTGTCAAGGCAGTGGCGGCGCAAACGAAATGGAAATGAAGCATCGATTGTGAGCTTTCTTCGGAATGGATTATTTTATTATTTATCGCCTCGCGAAGTCGTGACTTCCCCGTCGGCAGCCCGCGCTTGTCAGGTTTCCTGTCGACAGCTCGTCCAATCTGGCGATTCCATTTTTAATCCAATTCCTCTCTTGCTTTTTTGCTATTCTTCAGCGGTTATGAATGAGGGAGTTTTTTTTTTGTTTACTTCTTTATTTTCCCCGGAGTTTTGATGGATGGGCGTGCAATGCGTGCGTGTCGATGCCGACGCATCGACGCGTCACGCCACTTGTCATCGGCCGACGCGCGATTATCGGCTGCTCCCCTATCGCTCCTGTCGAAAGATATCGATGAAAATGTTTATCTTCGGGAGAGGCGCACCTACTTAAACAACTAAAAAAATATATATCTGTAATTGGAACATGCCACCGAAATTCCAGTAGCTTGTAAAACATGATTCCTGAAACTTCGCAGCACGGTGTAACGCACTGAAGTCGAGTTTCAACTACGCAAGTACGCATAGCCATTAATTCTGGGATAAATATTTATTAACAGTATATATGTTGCGGTCAATCTGGTAAATCGGTTATTATGCATACTCACCGCATAAGAAATACGGTTATTATACATAATAACCGATTTACCACATTTACTGTAACATATACACATGAAAAGTATTTACAGTTCCGATTAAAGGTTCGATATGTCTAAAGATTAGGGACAGAGCATCTCACAGTTACGGTTAGAGAAGAAAGTCTGGAACCATCCTTAATCACTAAACATTTTTTCGCAGTGCGTCACCAACCACCTCCCAGCATCTGACCGCCAGTGTCGTTTTGCACACCTGGAACCAGTGGTGTCGTCGCAAAATAAGCTGTAATGACGCGCTCTAACCCGAGTGACAAAAATATCGCTGTTTTAAGGACGTTTTCGCAATTTTTCTTCTTTATTTTTGGGGGGGGGGGGGGGGGTCAGGAAAGCAGTGCCGGAACGCTCTTCCAGTGCGTTCCGGTTCCACTACTTCCCTGTCTGGAACACATCTGCAAAACAAATGGGAATGCAATAAATATACTTTCCCACCCGCGGGTGTTTCGCTGAGCGACTACATTATAATGGGCAGTGGCGTTCCTATGGTCGACCTAGCGTCCCACATGGGCACTACCGTCCCTAAGATAGGTCAACTGGGAATATGTCCATGTCCCCAGGGGCTAACGGTGTCCCGCATCGAGTTACCTTATGCGTAATTCAGAAGCTGACATATCTAAAGTTATGAAATTTATGTCCCCTATTCTGAAGCCCGCACGCACACAAAATTAGACAGAGAAGAAATAATAGTAAATTTTTGTTGGCTGTAATTAAAAATAAATACTAAGTTATTATAAGAAATGTCAACGTGGCAAATTATGCGTTGGATAGCTAATCTTTTGGAATATTCCGCTACCAAATAGCGCTGACCCCATTCTTCAGATAGCCCCCCGTCCCCCCATAAATATAATCTTAAGAATTTAACTAACAATTAAAGATAACCACTGTTGAGTCCGAACGTATTTTTTCGAAGCTTAGAAGAATAAAATCTGTTGAGTGACGCAAGAATGAGTATCCAACACGATGCTTTCTTTAAAAAATGAATTATGCGATGACGTAAACTGAAGTAATAGATAAATTTGCTGAAATTGAAAGCAATGAAAAGTTATATTAATTTTGTTTTCATTTTATGATATTAATATGTTGCGAGTTAAATGTTACTGTTTGGTTAAGAATGAATGTTGTGTGCGTTCATATTTTTTGAAGAAAAAATCAAAGAATTTGTTTACTTATTCACATTTTTATTAACTGCTGAGGGGGGGGGGCCCTCTATGTTTGTGCCCGGGGCGTCAAAATGTAAATGTCGTTGTGCATGGGGCTGCATTTTGAAGAACATAGCCGTAGAATATAAATCTGTTTGGTTTAAATCTTTGACAAAAAAAATTCATTCTTTTGAAAAGACCTTTATAAAGCAGAGTTGCAATTTATTAAATTTGGTTTTATGGACTGATGCTGGGAGTTCTTAAGAGACGCTTTCTTTTCATTTAATTAATTAATTAACTTTTGGTATTTATATATTGAGTTTGCTTTTTGAATTTAGTAAATATTTTTTAGATACGCTTCGACTTTTTACTAAATGATCGTTTTCTTACCCCGCTTTTCTTTTTTTTCTGTCTTAGTTTTTTTTAACCCTCCGAGCGACACTAACGACTTTTTCCGTTTTTCATGTTCAGTTCAAAAGCAGATAACTCGTATTTATATTCTCTTAAATAATCATGGATAAATTATTCTTAGGATTTCAGAAATATAATTAAATACAAAGAAGATCTGAAAGCTGACTTTTCTAACCTGATGGCTAAAATTTCAAAATATTTTGGCGCGCGGAGGGTTAAGTAATTGCCCTTTTAGTCAGTTTGGTTCCCCACGAAGTTGGTTATAATACTTTGAAACATTGTATGTCTAATGCATTGTTCATATAATTATTTTTGCTGATTTGTATTTATATTACTTGTTTTTGCAGTTTTATGAATGTATATACAATACCTGTAAATGATTCAACCCTATTATGGGCAAGTGGGTGTGCGTGGGTGATAAATATCTAAATAAATGGGCGAGTTCCTCGTTTCTTCTCCTATTATGTCGCCTTGGTATTTATTTTCTTGCGAAAAAATAAAGACTATGGAAAGAAGGCGGTAAAGTTCAAAAGAAGCTTTGAATTTTCTGTTTCAAGCGACCCTAACCAGAATCCAACAGAACAGAATGGAACCAGCGGGAGTGGTCTCCCCTAAACTTTCTCGTATACTCCTAACACATGTAGGGACAAAAAATAAGCTAAAACCCCTAGCGCAGTGGAGATAAAAAAAATAAGCGAAATTAAGTCAGTTCCCCGCAAACTCGCTCGGATAAAAATTTCGACTCTGATCTATTCCCAGAACGCAACAAGTTTTGTACAGCACACGTTGAAACGACAAAACGGAAATAAAATAATCCGAGCAGGATCAGAATTCGTCAAAAGGAAGTAAAAAGAGCCAAAAGGGAAGAAACGAAGCGCGTTCGGAGCTACAATTTCGTAGACCACCAAGGTCAAAAGCCAACTATACTAACTTGAGTAAAATAGGCAAAACGCTCGCAACACAGAGTCGCAATGTGCATTTTGAACCAAATATGCAATTTGGACACCTTTTTTTCAACGGATTGAAACGAAATTTGAGCACATATCTATAATTAATATTAGCAAACGTCATATCACTTTTTATTTATCTAAGCTAAAGGGTTTAGGAGATATAATTTTTACAAGTATGCGACTATACAGACCGATAGACAGTCAACCCTTTGACGGATTTGATCCACAATTTGACACGGACCTACATTCATGACGATAAAACTGTGTACCAAATTTTATTCATCTAGCTGTTTAAGTTTTTGAGTTGTAGTGTTCGCATGACCGCGAACAGACAGACTTCCCGTTGACGGATTTTGTCCAAAATTTGATAGAAACCTACAAATTATGTTTAAAGACATACCAAATTTCATCCCCGTAGCTCTCATAGTTTTCGAGTTATCGTGTTCACAGACAGACATGATTCCCAAATTGTGTTTTCCGGACTCTGGAAGGTCTAAAACGTGGAGATTCGTCAAAATCTCGAGTTCGAATTTTTTGATGATTACAATACTTTCTCTTTGTATACTTCGTGTACGAGAAAGTAAGAAGTGAAAGTTTTCACGTGCTTTTGATGGCAATGGGTTTCGAAGTTCATTCCAAATGCGAGTCACTTTGAGTTCAGTCATCGCGGTTATCGGTCGTGATCCCTGATCTTGATGCGCGTCAGAAGCAGTACGGGCGAACCTTTAATGATTGATGCCTCACTGCTTGATATTGGATGAGGAAGCAGTGAACATTGTTTGACGAAAATTTTCAAAACTGTTTCAACTTCCATTCTGAGCAAAAAACATCGTGTTTTTACTTTCTCGTATACGAAGTATAGAAAAGAAAGTATTGTAATCGTCAGAAAATTCGAACTCGAGATTTTGACGGATCTCCACGTTTTAGACCTCCCTGAGTCCGAAAAACTCAATTTTGGAATCATGTCTGTGTGTCTGTCTGTGAACACGATAACTCGAAAACTATGAGAGCTACGGGGATGAAATTTGGTATGTGGTCTTTAAACATAATTTGTAGGTTTCTATCAAATTTTGGACAAACTCCGTCCACGGGAAGTCTGTCTGTCTGTATGTCCGAAGTCATGCGAACACTATAACTCAGAAACTTGAATAGCTAGATGGATAAAATTTGGTACACAGTTTTATCGTTATGAATGTAGGTCCGTATAAAAGTTTGGGCCAAATCCGTCAAAGGGTTGACTATCTGGCGGCCTGTATAATTTACCATTGAAACCAATTCGCTATCTCCACGTGCATGCGTACGTAAGCAATCTTCTGAGCTCGCAAAAGGAGAGAATTATGTCAGTTTGTCCTTGAGACGGCAAGAGTGAAACCTAGCAGTGTGCGATAGATGCGTTTTAATCGGTACGCATCTCTTTGAATTCTTTACCTAGGTATGTTTCAATCACTATAATGAAAAACCTTCTGATAGGTACGCATCTCTTTGAATTCTTTACCTAGGTATGTTTCAATCACTATAATGACAAACCTTCTGATAGTCACTGGATTCCGGATAACAGTAGGTTCGAATTTTTTTAGCCACGCGGGGGAAGGAGAAACGGCACCTTTTGGGGGAAGTATGCGAGATAGTTTAGGGGAGAACACTCCCGCTGGTTATGGTAGTTGTTGCTTTTGCTGGTGACTTGTCAGATGGCTATTTAAAATAATTAACAACGTGGGTATTAATATTTTATTTTTTAGACAGCGGCTTATATATAAAACTTGTTTCGGTAGAAGTTGTTTTGCAGCTTATATTGAAGATTTGAAGTAATTTCTTCTGAAGAAAGGTGGATAGCATTCCATTTTGATTTGTTTCGGTTTCCATTTTTAGTGAACACGAGAACTCTGTGTATTTCGAAATGACTTTATGTCCTGCCCCATATTACAAAGCAGTGGACTGGAATGTACAGAAATAATTTTTGTCTGTCCTTTTGAATCTAATATTTAAAATTCCTGATTTCAAATGCGATCCGAGGATCAGTATTTTTGCTTTGAGGCACAATAGACGTTTCAAGCAATATTTTTCAGTTCTTGAACCATTGCTCTAAGGATTTCATAATAATTTTATTATGATTTTAATTGCTGCAAAAATAAATCACTGAAATTACAGTTTTTGCTTCGAATCTAGAATTTATTTTTCTGTAAAATGTGCAATAAGGGTACAGCTCAATACAAAAAAAAGGGCTTAATTGTGCAAATTTCTATCAATATATAAAACATGGGGGGGAAAGTTCCAGATTTTTGCCAAAAATACGATGGAGTATTTGAAATGTTGATAACTTCATAAAACGTCGTTTAAGAAAATACTAAATATATACTTGAAATATCTAAATAACAATTCAGAATATCAACGAAAATGCATTCTCGTACGAATGAAGATACCGATAAAGTTTTAAGACGAATTTTGTAAAATAAATAAATAAAAATGCTATTTTGATCCTTTTTTACATTTTTAACGTCCTGTGTACTATCGATTCCATAAATGACTTATCTCCTAATCTGAATAAGTTTTCTTAAGCCATTTGTATGTATTCTTACTAGGAAGAAATTATTAAGACTAGATTTACGTAGTGAAATCAATTTGCCTTATTCAAGATTTTATTACTACCTATATAGGAAACTTTTGAAAGCGTATAGTGGTTTTTAATTACGCGATGAAATATATGCACTTATTAATTCATAAGTCCGCTCACTCTTTAATTTCGTATTTTCGAATGTGGCATGTTCGCGATGAAATATATGCACTTATTAATTCATAAGTCCGCTCACTCTTTAATTTCGTATTTTCGAATGTGGCATGTTCGCGATGAAATATATGCACTTATTAATTCATAACTCCGCTCACTCTTTAATTTCGTATTTTTATAGTTATGAGAGCCGACTCATTGAATGATTTTATTGTTAGTCGGTTTCAACGCATAAAATTTTTATCTTGAGTAGAGAGATTTCTTATAAATATCCTAAGTGAGTAAAACTTCATGTTCAGTCTTTTATTTATTTAATTAATTGCACTTTCAATCATCATTGACTAAATAAATATTACTAGAATAATATTGTTAAGATGCAAGCCATTTGTGCTAATGCAATAAAAAATATCTGCGGAGAATATATATCAGAAACAGAGTTTATAGGTGTAAAGTATTTTTTCGTAAATTATTTAAATTAAATAACTTTTTATAAGATCTTATTTTGATATGTTAGTAAAAATATTTGCATAATCAATTGGCATTGTGCGAAATCAGTCAACCCTTTGAGGGATTTGGCCCAAAATTTGATACGGACCTACATTCCTGACGATAAAACTGTGTACCAAATTTTATTCTTGTATCTATTCAAGTGTTTGAGTTATATTGTTCACATGACCGCGGACAGACAGACAGACAGACTTCCCGTGGACGGATTTTGTCCAAATTTGATAGAAACCTACAAATTATGTGTCAAGTTCACGTACCAAATTTCATCCCCGTAGCTGTAATAGTTTTCGAGTTATCGTGTTCACAGACACACAGACAGACATAATTCCCAAATTGTGTTTCTCGGACTCAGGGAGGTCTAAATCGTGGAGATTCGTCAATATCTCGAGTTCGAATTTTTTGACGATTGCAATACTTTTTCTTTGTGTACTTCGTATACGAGAAAGTAAAATTGAGACCTTATGTTCTTTTCAGGTGTGAAAAAGATTCAGAAATATTCATAATTGGTTGCGAAAAATTGAATATTTTCTTCCTTTTTGAAATTTCAAAAAAAAAGATGAAGGTGATGTTGCTTGTTAAGCGACGTAATCCGATATCAAATTTCTGAGCATTCTGATTTATTGTCCGGACGTTCGCGATGGAAGCTTTCGTGAAAGGACGACAGCTCTCGCTGGGGGTTGAAAACCTTCTTGCCGCTTCTGGAAGAATGCGGGCATAAACAAGCTGCCTGTCTAATGATATGTGCATGTATTAGCCGATAACCTTCATCCTTGGTCCTATCCTCGGTGGTTACATGGTTTGGAACTGGAGATGGTGATGTTGTCATTTTTTCCCCTTGTCTTTCCTGTTCGAGTCGGATGAGTGGCAGGGTAGACGCGCGTAGGTGACAGCCTAGAATCTGAGCACCGGTTGATCTTGACAGAGCGCGCCGCTTTTGAGCGCGACCTTTGCCACCAAGGGAGCGGTTATTTTCGACGAGAACGGACACGGTTAACAAGTTGCTCAAGGAACGAAACCCCGGGTTTCCAGGCTTTGATAGTCTGTCCACATGCGAAACAAAATCGTGTTTGGATTTGAGTACTGTAAGGCCCGGTGGCATATAGGCATTCTGTATTCGAACAGAGCACCATTGTAACCAGGCCGGCCCGAACAAAAGCGGGGCCTGGTGCAAAGTTCATTTGCGGGGCCTTGAAACTGATTTCGTAAAACAAAATATTTTATTGCATTAGGATTTTATGATTAGGATTGTTTTCACGGATGTCATACGGTGTAATTTGAGTTTCGCGACTTTGATTTTTCAATAACTGTTAATTATATATTTCGTCAGTTTGTTGGACATTTTCGGTTTTTAAAAATTCTCCAAGGGAGTTCCTCCTGTTTTTAGCAATTTTCCTTCTTTTTCTATGTTTTTCTTAAAATTATCAGATTCACACATCTCTGTCTCTAGTCATATTCCGAAATTGTCCAAAAATAATAGAAAAAAATTAAGATCAATTTTTTAGTAGTATGATTACAACAAACAACAATGAAATATATTATTTCGAAATTTTCAGTAATATTTTATATTAAGCATTTGTCTTCCCTTTAAATACGAATATTTTATTTCTCCACCAAACGTACGATGTACTATCATCCGTTACAACGCAAGCATAATGAAACACATTGTTTTTACTTTTCTTACTCTGTTTTGTCTATGTAGTGAGATTCAAAGCCCCCCGACCTTGCCTTTGATTGGTCATTGTGAAATGTGCACATATCGCGTGATTATATTCAAATGCAAGTATATTCGAATTAAAATAAAAAATTAGAATGCATTTTTAATTTGCCAAATCAGTCAGGTGCGCGGGGCCTTTAGAAAACGCGGGGCCTAGTGCGGCCGCACCGTTTGCACCGCCCTCCGGCCGGCCCTGATTGTAACTTTGGAGGGCTCTGATTGGACAAGCTAATCTGACGTCACTCTTCTGCAGATCGCATCAACAGTGAGACACGCGTATCTTGTTTAAAGTTCTTCCATATTCTTCTATCCATGATTACACATCGGAAACACTTTTAAGGTTGCTTCGAACGATGGTTTCATCTTCAACGATTTTAACTTCGTTTACAAAAGAATGGGAGGGGAGGGGGAGATTGGAATTCTGAATAGCCATGGCGTATTACACAAAGAACATTTCGCTATCGCTACTTACCAGAATAAGTCAGAGCGTGGTCAAATGTAAACAAA
Organism: Araneus ventricosus; assembly: GCA_013235015.1. NCBI lineage: Eukaryota > Metazoa > Arthropoda > Arachnida > Araneae > Araneidae > Araneus > Araneus ventricosus. Next base: position 148,934 of record BGPR01002866.1, on the reverse strand, counting down.
TAACGAAGCATAGTTCCGTCAGATTCGCTTGTCCAAAGTTACAATGGTGCTCTGCTGGAGTACAGTATGCCCATATGCGGCCCGGTGCACCGGGCCTAATCGCGATAGTTGCTTGTTGACGTACGCGTGCGAATTTAATATTTCAGATAGAAAATTTCGGGGATTCGTCAGCTTATGAAATGTGGGTAGAATTGGCAAATACAATCAATCTCTGTATAACGAGCCCAGGATATAACGAACTTTTGAAATGGTCACAACCGAATTGCTGTACCTCAAATTTATTTTCAAATGCTTGTAACGATCTCCAAAAGTAAGGAATTATAATACAGGGAACCAACATCCCCACTTCCTCCCCCCCAAATCTAAAGAAGTTGCGAAATGTGAATACAATTAATTTCGCTCCTTATTTTTTTAAAAAACAAATATTTAAAAAAAATTATTTTAGCCCATAAATAATTGTAATTCAGTGTAATAAATTTGCTCTACACAAAAATATGGCAAATTTCATATAACCAATATTTGAAAAACTGGATGTAGCGAACCCTCGGCTATAGCGGAATTTTGGATCAGTCCATTAATAGTTCGTTGTAACGGGGTTTGACTGCACTTGTTACCAACCAGCGGCTACCACAAATTTTGAATTATCGCGTTCCCATACACGAGCCTATCCCAATCCATCCATTGGTCAATCTATGTCTGACCAATGATGAGGATTTGACAAGCATCTACAATTCTGATGATAAATCCATAAGTCGAATTGCATCCACCTAGCTTCTTGCAGAAATGGCAGAAATCTACGATTTTGGTGTAATGCCCGCGCACTAAATTCACTCTTTCTGGCTCACCGCGTTTTGGTGATATCGTGATCACTGACAGACTTAATTCCTAAAAAATGTTTTTTTTCAGATGGTTCATCTGAACCGTGAAGATTCATCGAAAGCTCGGGAGTTAAATTTTTGATGATTTCATCGCTTTCTCTCTGTATAACGTCGTAAGCGAGAACGTAAAGTTGGTAGACTGAAAAGATACTAAATTCGTTGTATCTATAAGTAAAAAAAAAACTTTAAAAAGGTATAATTATAAAGTTATAATTTACTCTTTGCAAGTTAATATTTATTTTATGAGTGAGATTAATCTACAAATTATGTCTGAATTTTTTTAAAAAACAAAGGAACTCGAAATGGTTTGGTTCGTTTTTTGTACATTTTTCTTCATTGACAAATTGCAATAAATTTGTTACCGCTTGCTATTTTAAAGTTGCCAGTTTCAGTATACGAACAAAACCGCAGTTATTGCTTTTTTTAAATGATAATTTTGTAATCTTTAATGTCTTCAATATCTTTATAGAAGTTTCGATTTACTAATTTGTTCCGTTTCCTCTTTTTTTCCATTCATTAATTTTCCCAACTTCTGTCATCTTATTAAATTTTTATAGCTTTCTTTATAGTACATGATATTCTTATTTTTTTTTCTAAAAAATGTAAGTGCTTTAAGTTGACATTAATTTTTTAAACCTAAAATTGTCAGAAATACGAATACACCGGACGCAGCAGATCATACGCAAACAGTCATTACACACAAACAACATAATATTTATGGATACATTTCCCTCACTTTTTTTGGGGTGTAATCATTTCCTTGTCAAAACTACGAAAGTCATCGATGTAGTGAATTAGAAGGAAAAAAAAAAATATCCTCGCATAAGTTTAAAAGCACTAGTGGAATGCTTCTCTAGCTCCCAAAACATGAAACAAAGATCAGCTTATAAGTTAGGGCCGACACGCGACGAAAAGATCACTGTTGTTCATTTAATCGCTAAAAGCATTTACATGTTCGGTGACTAAATTAGATAATAATTGCTCTTTAAAGTGGTCTTCTCGCTTTTGGATTTGTGTTCATCTGAAAAAAAAAGGAACTAAATCCTTTTCGGCATATAAAGTTTTATTAGGAAAATATCAATGTTATCTTTTGAATAAAAAAACTGTTTTTTTGTGATGCAGCGTTGAATGGATCAAGTTTTGAAGATTTTAACATTTTTATCGCTTAACTAAACGAAAACGATAGTCACAGATTTGATTTTTAAAATATATAATTGAATATGCTAATCAGATCCACGACTGAAGTTATTTCATCCATTCAACCATTTCTTAATCTAAAACTCCGTTAAGGTACTGAAGGCATTATGGATTACTAAATTAATATTTAAAAAGGTCGTGAAGTTATTTCTTTAACCCTGTTCAAGTTCACTGCATGTTCCGTTTTGAAAATTACTCAATTTATTTAAAAAAATGAGTATTAGACATGTAGCTGAGCATAAATACGTGAAGGGAAAAAAATAGTTTTTTATTTTATTTTTAAGAAATTTGTGGTTTCCACAGTGAAACCAATGAACGGTAACGGGCTATTTTCCTCCGAATAAGTTATCATCGAAATGAAATTTAAATTATGTATTTAATTTATAAGTATAAGTGAGTATTCAGGATTTTCAACCTTCGTAAAATTCAATATTACTTTCGAAGATTAAATTTAAAAATATTAGTTTGTGCAAGAACCCTCATCATTTTGCTCCTCTTAGAGATCGAAAGCAATTTAGCTCTTGCAATGCCGATATCTTTGTGAATACTGAGGGTATTGAATTGGAATTTTCATATAAGTTGCCCTATATAACTGGCTCTTAAGTTATGAATGACGTTACATTTCGCCCATGCCTCAGTAAAAAAATGCTCAATGGGTGGTTTCACTGCGAAACCAATGAACGCGAAAGGGTTAAATCACTATTCCTTAACACTGTTTTGGTCATCTAAAGGTGCGCAGTTAAGCTGTTGATGCCAGTTGAAACTTGGCTCTGGCTTTTACAACCAGCTGTCATGTCTTTGGAGAGAACTGAGGGTAAAAGAAAACTCTTGCAATCATTGCCGTAAATATATGGTGGCAGAACTGACAAAATGGCAAGGGCCTGGACCCAAGGTGGTACAAGTTCATTGGCATTCACACCCTTCTTCTATTGAACTTCCTTTGTCCCTAGCGTTATACAAGGTGCGTTCGAAAAGTTCGGTTAATGGTCCCATAGTTGATTAACCGCGCTAGTTCGGATTCTGCGCTCACGCTGACGCAGTGAGAGACATGGCAACTAGTGCCCCCTAGCGTCCAAATCACGACAGCTAAGCGGAAGTGCGCGCTACGACCAATTTAAAGAGTGATTGTGAGAAGGCCCGTCACTGCGAAATGGAGCAACGCGTGAACATCAAGTTTTGCTTCAAATTAGGCAAAACGGCGACGGAGACACACGAAATGTTAGTGAAAGTGTACGGTGTGGACGCAGTGAGTAAAAAGTGTGTTTTTGAGTGGTTTAAACGCTTTAGAGACGGAGAGGAAGATGTCAAAGATGAGCCGCGTTCGGGTCGACCACCAACAAGCACAACTCCTGACAACATTGAACGAATGCGACGGATGCTTGCGGATGATCGACGGCTGTCTTTGAGAATGATGGCAGAAGAATTGAAGAGAAGCCTAGACAGTGTGAGCAACATTATTCACGAACATTTGCAAAAGCGTAAGAAAAAGGTCTACGCTTTTCCGACATTGCGCAGGTCCAGCAACGTGTGACAACGGTGCTTCGAGCGATACCGAAAGAAGCGTTTGCTGACGGTTTCCAGCAGCTGTACAACCGATGTCAAAAGTGTATTGTAGCTAATGGTGATTACTTTGAATGCCAGTAAAGGTATTTTGTTTGTATACATTGTTTCCTTTATTTTATGAGACCATTCACCGAGGTTTTCGAACGCACCTTGTATGTAGAAATTATAATCACATGTTTGGCATGCAAACATACAGACTTCGCCCTAGCCATGCGGATGACATGAGAGGCCTCTGCAAAGCAGCCCAACCAATATAAGGACAACCCAAGGGCCCTCCAAGTTACTTACGTGGGCAAAATGCCCAAGGTGCTTTAAGTATAACAATGAAATATCAATTAAACAGCCATTTAACAATTTAAAATAAAATAATCCTAAAATAACGTAATAAATTTTACAAAATGGCTAACGTAAGAAAAATAAAACTACAGGTCTCTTATTAAAAAGTAATTTAAAAAAGAAAAATATTATTACGTTTAACTATTTAAACAAAAAAAATGAGTTAATAAATTAAGGTAAAACATTCAAAAGAATTAATGTGAATCGAAGAGTTTTAAACTAAAGTGCAATAAAATAAAAACAAATATATGCTCGAAAAAAGTAAAAAGATAAGTACTAATAATTAGAAAGGTCTACTACGTAAGATCTAAATACGTAACTAAGTAAAAAAAAAAAAAATGGATAAATGCAGTAATTATGGAAAGAAAAGTAATTAAGATATAATAGTATAAACATTTGGAGCAAAGAGGAAAAACAGTCAAAAAAGAAACAGGGTTAACAAAAGTTCAGTTCCATGGAGATAACTTCAGACATTACTTCTTTTGCCAAAGAGACATTAGCATTTTAAAAGTACATTAAGTGGTTGGTTTTCCCAATTGACTGGGCATTTCCTACTTTTACTGTGCCGAAGTTGGGTTTAGAAGTAATAGACACTTTTGCTGAGAAATAAAAACTTGACATAATTAAAAACTAATATTGTTTATTTATTAATAAAGTTGTAAAGAATAAAATCGTAAATAAAAAGTGAATTATTTCCTTGCTGCTTCTAATTTATATGTTTTCAAATCAACTAATAGTAATATAATGGTGATAACGAATCTAAAAAAAAAAAAACTTTTTTAATTAATGACTAGCTGCATGACCCGGCGTTGCACGGGCAATCTTGAATAATGGGATATTCCCGGGCGGAGAGAAGTTTGATCACGTGAGGTCTTCGGATCCATATTTTTTCATATGCCCGGCTCCGTTTTTTTCCAACAAATATCGTCACTTACTTTCTCCAAGAAATGTAAATATTCTTTCAAATCTAGTCTTTTTATTACTAATTTTCATATGCCCGCCTCCGATTAATTTTTTTTACATATATTGTCGCTAAAGTAAACGTTACGTTTCCCCCAAAACGTATTCTCTTTTCTTTGTTCTTCTGTTTCCTCGGCTCTTCTCTCCTGTCCACGCTGTGCCATGCCTGACAATCGGCTATTTCTTTGTTCTTCTGTTTCTTCCGCTCTTCTGTCCTGGCCACGTTGTGCCATAGTTGACAATCGGCGGCTTCTTTCTTCTTCAGTTTCAACAACTCTCCTTTCACGTTTTCTAATTGCCTCCCGTCTACTGGCAACATCCCCTGTAATTCCTCTTTTTCTTTTAGGCATCGGAAAAAGTGAGAATTGAACAAAGCAAAAATAGTAACTTCCAAATATCAGCTTAAAATAGAAGCTTCTACAAATATTTAAACTTGATCAAATCAATGAAAAATGATTAAAATCACTAACATAACTAATCTACATCTTTCGGCACATAACTTTACAGAAACAAAACACCCCTTTTAATTTCGTTAAAATGATTTTGTTGGACGTTATATCACGGGATAAAAAAAAGAATTCATACACTTTCAACAATAAATTTTTTTTATTTCTGTCAGCGTCACTTTTTTATTGTTGTTGTAACAATGTTCTTTAAAGTAAATGACTTCAACAATAAAATAAATTTTGAATTGCGCTGTAACAATGAAATGTATTGTTATAAAGTATCCGAAACAATGAAAAGTATTGTTGTAAATTAGTTTTTAATTAATATCTTTTTCACTAATTAAAATTTCGATATTTAAATGGCCGAAATGGATTCCTTGGATTATTCCCCATCTTTTGGTACTTTCCGCGCGCTTCTCCGTTCGGCGGTTCGTGAGAAGATAGGACATACATACATACATACATACGTTTGTTTACCTTCGAATTTTAATAGGATAGATAGTGATGAGTTAATTTTCGAGGGGGCTTTCCTGAAAGGTTTTCCGTGGCCCCATACTATCTAGTTAAGCCACTGCCAGCAATTATTGCATGTTTCGGTCCAAGTTAGTTGAAACTAGAGACTCTGTGCAGCGATTGATCCGTCAGTGATTTTGATTTGAGTATCTTGTTTATTCCGTGAAATGTTTGAAAATCAAAATAATCTTTATTTACGCTTTCGATGTGGAATTGAATGATCTATTTTTGCAGCTCGTTAAAATGTTTACTTTCCCCGAACGTGTGAACAAGGGATATGAATATAGTGACGAGACGCGCTTGTTGCCAGTGGCGTAACTATTAGATGGCAGAATTGGCAACATGCGAGGGACCCGCGGTCTTAGCGGGGCTGTTCAAAACCTATTTCACACAAGCTTATCAGGAGTAAATATTTTCTTAACCTATATATAATGTAAATGAGAGTGTACTTATCTCGAAAGGCAATGATGAGACGACTCGCTGTCTGACTTTCAAATCGTTTTATTTTCTTGACGACATTGAGTATGTTAGACATAGTATACCATATACTCATCAAGCACTACAAACTCATCAGTACGTTTATATAATAGTTGGGCCTCGATTTGCAGGTGTTCACCCCTCTAAAATATCGAACCATGCCCTGTGAACAGAAAAGGTTGCTACCTTATGTTAGAGTGAACATGAGTTCCCTTCTTTCATCTCCTTGTAGGTGTGCCTGTCTCAGTGAGACCAGGCCACTTGAGATCTTACTTACGAGTCCAACTGTGTTCTAAGAAATGGGTGACACCTTACGCTGGAACGTAGCTGAGGGAACTGACTTTCTAGCTTACAGCAAGAAGTCGACTTACAAGAAAGGTTAAAGGTTGAAGCAGGTCCTCCCCCATCCGGCCAGGCCCTCACTGGGTCCCATGGACCGAGCTCCCTTACTTTTGTGGGGAAGTTCGCAACAGGGGCCCTGATCCGAGGTGTTACAAACAGGCAGGATCCATAGACTCTGTTACTGCCATACCCTCCTGGACAGAAAAATGTACCCGTCCCTAAATATTTCTGGCGTTCTCCATACTGTCTAGTTACGCCACTGAAAACTAGCAATTACTAAATGTTTCGATCCAAATTAGTTTAAAGTAGAGACTCCCTCTATGATCGATTAGTCGGCAATCGTGATGCGAGTATTCAGTGAAATGCCTGAAAAGCAAAAGAATCTGTGTTCGCAAGAGACGTGAATGTCACGGCGAGACGTGCTGGTTGCCCGCTATTTTGAACGGCAAACTTAAATTGCAGGTTAAAGTTTCAGACATTATCGGTTCAAATTTCTTCTGTCATTCGATGAATGGATGCTCTCGCATTCAACAGTGTGCGGCGGAAGAAAGGTTTCACGGTTGAGCCCGACTTCCTCTCCGGTCCATTCGCAGCAGCAATTAGCAAATAGGCATGGTGGACTTTTAGTTTTATTGGACCCAACTTGTAATAATGATCGCTGGTAATGTGAGGAATGGTGCTTTTCCGCGAACCCACTTCTCTCGAGAGGCGGGGAGGGTGGCTGTCCGTTTTTTGCTATTTTAATAACGAAGGCCTTGCGTGCCGAGCCAGCGTCGGACGTGCACTGCCGACAGATTATGCTGCCTTCTAATAGAGCTGTTCTCTCAGCTCTGACATGAAGCCCTAATTAGATCCACACACGTCGCCCCGCAATGGCCTACGCGAAAAATCTTGACATCTCCCAGGAATAAAAACCTGCGTCGTATTAATGACAACCCGGAATTTTTACCGGCGGTTTTTGCCTTCTTTGTTATTATTTATGAGGCTGCATCGTTAGGGGGGAAGGGCCACGCCTCTGTCGTTCCTAATGGGTTCGGTAACGGATATTTGCCTCTGCGTCGTGCCGGGCAACGCTGTGGCAGCAGCAGCGTTTGCTGCAAATGGCGCCCGCAGAACGGCCGATCGATCTGTCGTGGGCCTTCGATCGCGGATGGATGTAATCATTTTTAATGGTCGATACTATCGGATATGCATACCAAATGAAGAGAAAGTAAGCAATGCGAGAGTGATCGTGGTATTTGCATTTCATTGGACACGTGTCGCTCAGTCCCGGACCAGTTACGGAGTGGCTCGGAAAATCCGATATGGGCTGTCCTGTCCTCAGAAATAACAGCGATGGGAAAAGTGCATGATTTTTTTGGCCTGACTTGCCATGTTTCCAATTCCATTGTAACGTCACGGCCGATGGCCGCGGTTTGATGGCTGAGTAAATTCGAGGCAATTTCAGACAATGAGTAGTCTTTCCGAATTTTATTACAGCTAATTTATATACATACATTTGTAATATACATTTTCTAGATTACAATGCTTATGTACAAAAAATCAATAAAAATGACCTCGAAGGGAGGAACTGTAACTCTTGGACGAGTAGTTAATTAATTGCGCGAAACCAACCTGCACTGCGCTGGAAAATTCAACATAGTCCCGGAGTTCTACGTAAACTCCTACGAGATGAGCCCGATGACCGGGTCTATCCGTAAATATCCGAACTCGCAATCCCTGATGAGAGTCCTACCGAGTCTCGATTCGAAGCTAACCTCACGTTCACCAGTGTAGGTGAAGTCCAACTCTCAACTCCCCTCCGACAAACGAATGAATTTTATGTACCGATCCGGTCTCCTCATTAGTAAGATGGCATTCCTTTCCACCACCTGCAAAAAGTCCCACCATTATGTCTCCCTCGTTAGCACTCTTCCTACAAAGGTAAATGTTGCCCATCGTCCATTAAATCCAAGCTTCGTTACTTTGAATTGACCAGTTCCCTTCATGTAGGCGACATTGTCAATCAACGCTTTTCTAAGAACCCTGTGGTCCTGTCTGGTCTCCAGCAAGTATGGTCGCCTCTGTCCCTTCAAGTTTTGTTATAACGCACCTGCACAGAGAAGCATTGTCATTCCTCAGACGGTTGACACTAGTCGAAGAATGTTGTGTTAAATTCCACCTGCACCCTAAATCATCGTTGTTATTTGGCTACTTCGTTACACCATGCAGTGGCTCAGTTTGTTTTAGTTTGGTCGTGTGACCAAAGCTATCCACATAGAGCAATTACTACGAACGCTAAGCTTCCTTCTGACATTGTGTTCAAATGTTCTCTTCCTTTCATTGATTACAAAAAATTGCTAGCCAGTGGCGTAGTGAAGATAAGTGGCTTTTGGGGAATAATATGATTAGTTTGCCCACAGTCGTCATTAATGATCTAGCATGTGTAAACAACGTCCGTAGAATGGTGGTATTTTCCCCACCCCTTGTCATATATGGCTTTAAAAAGTGAAATAAAATCAGTAATTTTTTCTCTCAGTGGTGTCTCCTATGACTGGCGCTCGGGGCATTAATAGCCCGTAGTCTCCCTTCGCTACGCCACTGATTCCATGTTGATCTGCTGATCGCGCTTCAAAATGGCGAGGTCCGTCGCAAAATAGCCCTCGTGTTGCTTCAAATCGGGACGTTAATATAACTAAACTATAGATGTTAATCTGTTATGCGTGTAGCAAAGATGAAGGCCGTTAATTTTTCTGTTTTATAATAGTTGAAATTTTTTTTCAAAATGTAGCCACAGCTATTTATAGAGTAGGTGTTGCCGAGGACTTTTGGAACCTATGCTGCCTGGACGGCAGTTTCGTCCTCGTGCTTCGATGTTCAAGTTGGGATTTCACCCAAAAGTCAGTCTAGTGCGTGTTGCGTCAAAATTGTAGATTTCTATCAACTGTTGGGTGAAATCCGTCCGTGGGAAGTCTGTCTATCCTAAGTGTGTGAACACTATAACTAGGTGGATGAAATTAGGCGTAATATTTTATCACCAGAATAGTCGATGAGTATCAAATTTTGAACTCAATTGGTCGAAAGGGAGACGACCCGAGTGCTTACTCGGCTTTCTTCTTTATTCTACGAAGCACAGAACAATCCATATTATGTTAATATACGAGAATAACAAGTGGAGAACACTCTTCTTGATAAGGCGCCAACACTAAACTCTCAGTAAGAACTGTGAATCGACCGACTGGACAACTGAAAAATGCCCAAATCTGAAACCCCTGTGTAATAGTTGGAGATCTATGTAAATATGTATCGTTTTTGTGTTAATGTTTGTAATAAATCTTGAATTCTTCCAAAAGAGCGAGCCAGTGTTATGTATTTGACTCCCAACATGGGGCCAGGCATTTAGATCCACTTATACAAGTGTTTTAGCGAGTACATAGGATCAAGTACGGAAACCTGTTTCAAAGTAGAAATAAGTGTGAAACATGAGCATTATTCCAACCAAGAAAATATCTGGAATGATGCGAATTTCTATTTTCTGGTATTGGCGCGAGGGTTCTGGTGTGTGTTCTCGGGTCACGCGAGAGGAAACCGTCTCGGAGGGAGGCCGAGCGGATCCCTCATCGTGAGGGAATTTCCCTTCTGCCCTCACGCGATCGGCCCACGAATAGAGACGTCGTGCGCGCTAATTGCGGCAATCGGGAAGTGCCATTCCGTGTGAGAAGGGGTGTGGGCAGCAAACACACATAACGTGACGGACCGAAAATGATTCCGCTAAGTGTGTGCCGCACGCAAGCCTTCTCTCTTTTTTTCATTTCTGCTTCTTGCCACCGAACCGCACTTTCCCTGCGTGCGAGATTTCGCTTTTTTTACGACGTGTCGTATGCTTGGTCATGTCAAGAACCGGGTTTATTTATTTGTTTGAAGAGTAGACCCGATTGTGCGAATGAGTAAGTTTTTGCGAATGAAGTCCATTCTGTTGTTAATTTCATTTCTTTTTCATGATATTCGAGCCTTCTCTTTTCTTGTTGTTGACCACGAGCTTTAGATTGCTTTAATCTTGGTCAAATCCTGTTTGGAAGCAACACGAAGGCTATTTTGCGACGGACCCGTAACTTTGTACGGTGGTCGTCAGGTAACGAGTACGACATCTGAATGTTAGACCCTCAACGTTAAATGAACGGTATTGTGGAACTTGCGCACAGTCGCATTTGCGATAAGTGATTAATTATTTTTTTTTTGCGCACAAGCGTTGGAAAGGTTTCAGTATTGTATGTCTATATGATTTGACTTGGTTTATCGAAGTTTATCGATGTCTATATGATTTGACTTGGCTTTGGCGTATTGAAAACCTTTGACATATGGCAATCAATCAATGTCAGTAGGAGGATGACACTTCGTGCCCCTGATAACACAACCATGCTTCCCTGGGAAAGTGCTAAAGACCTTAACTGTTATTTTCAAACAAGTGACTATTACAGATATAATTTAAATTAAACAATAAATAATACATATAAATTAATCGTTATGTTAAATAAATTGAAAATACGTGAATAGTGTAATTATCAATTTTCTCTTGGGAAAGTAGTGATAATCTCATAGAAAAGAACCATCACACATCAATCACTCTCTTAAGTATGCATTCTCTCTTGTCCCTCTAGATTTTCGCCAAATTTTCCTGCCAAAGGTAATTAGGATCCAGTAAACCTACAATGTGTGCGCAAATTCCACTAGTTAATGATGTGCGGAAATGCGCCTGTGCGCATCGGACACAGAACCAAATGAACGGGCAGCAACAAGTAAATGGCATATCTTTAGTGGAATCTGGTTTCGAACCTGGAATCCTCCGATGCCATGTGACCTTACGACCAAGGGTAGCGAGTAAATGGTTCGAAGAGAATGAACTGAAGCAAAATGTTTACTTTCGTAACACTGTTTGGGTATACTTGCCGAACTGAAAATAATATATGCTTCTCTGAGGTCTCATTATTCGTTGCTTCGTTGAGGTCTAACAATTTTCGTTTCATATAAGAAAAATGTGAATGCCCTGACCGGATGAATCGCTATGACCACTTGTGGCATGATACCTTCCAACGGGTAGTCATTTTTGGTTTGTTTGATTCGTCTCGCTGGTGTGGAAGTTTGGAGAGGATGTGCCGACTCAAATTCGTCTCGTTGTCTGACCACTGCTCTAATTTACTAGTTCAGTCCCAAAATATCCTATGTGTTGCTTCAAAACGAGATGTTATTATCACTAAACTAAACTCCTTTCCCAAATCAACTCTTTACAGTTGAAATCTCGGACAGCTTTTTCTAACACTTGATTGGTATCTTTTTTTGGAGTAGCAAATCTCGAATTGGTACCAAATCAAATAATGAATGATTGCAAAACATTTAAAAAATGAAGTTGTGAAACGATGTATAATGATATTTAATATAATTTTTTACTTTATAAGTAATATAAAAGGAAATTGGTACTTAAAGTGGGCAAAAAAAAAAAACTTTCTAAAATGAATTATGACTTTTAGGTTCCGCTATTTAAACTATGCTAAAAGACCCAAACCGGCATAAATGCGACACAAATCCAGAAAAGTAGTAATTTGAGCCGATTACCGGAAAAATAAACTTTAAGGTAAACCCTTTCGTACATTTTAACGAATAACTGCACGAGAAAATTTTCGACTCTGCTCGTTTGTTTTTAATCGAAAAAAATGTTTTAAATCCAAGCTTTAAATTCAGTTTTAAAAAACATTATGTCCTTATATTAAGCAGCTCTCGGTTTTTTAATGCCTCCATTGCTATTTAGAATGCTTATGATAAATTCAAAAAAAAAAGCAGTCATTGCGGTTTGCGCTCATTTTGTAGTTATTTTCCTCGGCATCGTTCCATTCATTCTCAGCCGCGAACTCGCATTCCGCCAATCGTTTGGCGGATGTTCGACATTGCCATCAAGCGTTTTATTTCTCAATTTATCGTTTTACAAATGGTGGCGATGATTCTTCTTACTGGCGCTAAATTCTCGCGGAGTTTATGTCCGTGAGGGATGGCAGCTATAAAACCAATGAGACTTCCTTGCTGCGCGCTTAATAGCCGAGTTTCGTTCGCGCCGCTCCCACCAGGTGGCGACAGGATCGCCCGGGTTTCCTCCCTGGTGACCTGCGGTACGAATTTTTATCACCTCGCAGGTTCAAAAAAAAGAAAAAAAGGGGAAACAAAGTATGCAGATGTTGCCGTTCCAACCGACACGCGATGTTGCTACTTAGCCGAAGTTTTTTAATTTTTTGCCTCTTTCACAAAACGTCGCTTCCAATTATTTTTTTCATCGCTTAGCGCTCACGAATCTGTTGAAAAGAGTTTCCGTCACTGTTCCCAACTCTTCCATTCTTTTTCTTTCCTCGCCGGTTTTTTTTTCTTCCCATCCTCTTCTCATTTGTTTTAATTTAAGAAAACTTTCTTTTGTGAACTGTTAAGCAGTTCGGAAGCAAGAAGAGCTGGATTTTTGCGTCAAAGTTTAATCGTCTTTTTTCGCGCGCTCTCCCCAAGAGAATATCGACTATAACTTCCTTTTCATGCCGAAGCGCGGCTAATTAAGCGTTCTTCTGCCGCCACTCCCCCCACTCGTGTTCTCTTTGCCACTTTTGATGTTTTTATACCTCATCCTACGTTCTTTTGTGTGCCGTGCGAGTTTTAATAATCTTTTATATTCTGTCTCTCATCCTCTTATGGATCAGCTTTTTTGGAAAGATATGTTCGCGAAACTCCCTCGTGGATGTTCGGCTTCCAAACAACCGATTTGCTTTCCTCGAGCTTTTTGTGAGGTTTTGTTTTCGTATCGTGTTATATAACGAAATCGCTTGGTTCCAATTGAAAATTTCGTTATACGGAGATTAGAGATTTTTGCAATTATTTAAGTAAATGTTCCAAACTTTCAATAGGTGCGATAAGTTCAAATGTATTTAATTATGATTTTCAATTAAAAATGGAGTAAAATTAGTATAAATTTGTTAAAATTATACTAATTTTTATTGTATAAATAAAATGCTCAAAAGTGAAGACAATTCACCAATTTAGAGAATAGCTTGTACTAGTATGTACTTAACGGAATTTTGCAAGTAAAATAAACTTATTTTACATTGTTTTTCATTTCGTGATGTTAAATTTTCAGAAAATTTTTCACATTTTAAGAGTGAGTGGTTCCAGAAACAAGCACGTGTGAACGAATTGGTTGCACAGAAATTAGCAACTTTCTTCAAAAATGACAAAAATCGAAAAGATAAACCTCTGAAACAATTCGTTATAGGGAGACAACCACTTCGTTATATGGAGAATATTTTGAATGTTATTTAACATTCCGATTAAAAATTTCGTTATAGGGAAAAATTCGCTGTAGAGAGACTTCGTTGTAGAGGGACTCTACTGTAATATGGTGTATTTTATGTATTGCACAGTCAAGTCTTAACTACAGAAATATACACGACCATTTAATCGAGGAGAAATATTTAATAGCAAAATATATTACTGGAAAAATATGTACAGTTCCCAGAATTGGGTTCGATATATTCAGATATTAGTCACGAGAGAATATATCACAGCTCAGTGCCCGCTGGACACACTTCTGGGCAACCCCAGAATTCCCACGCCCTCCCTTTCAAAGTACGTCATCAATCACATCCGGTGATGTGACTTTCAAAGTAATTCTTAACAAAACTAGCCGCCTTGGGCGACCAACTTTTCGCCCGTGATATTAATAGCCTGTATCTATGCTTGCAACTTGGCGAAATAAATAGGCGGTTTTAGAGGCTGAGGGACTCTGCCAAAGTTTCATTTTGCGATATATCTCGAAAGTGGAGTGGAGTGAGTGGCAGGAGACCATTGCCTATATCTCTAGGGGTCATAAGCTTCCATATGAAATGAAAATGATCGAAATTGGTCCGGTGGTTGGGGCTGGGGGACTGGTCCCCTGGCTTCGCCATTTTTTTTTTAAATATATAGATAATGGAATCTCGAAATTAGTTTGCTAGGTATTTTGTCTGGACCATAACTCAGTTTCCTAGTTGGATGGAGCTGCAAATTGCTCTAGACGAGAACACTGAAATATCTTTAGACGGTCCCGATCTTACACAATATAAAAATATGTAAAATTCGTTATCATTGATATATTTCGAAATAAAATAACTTAATTTTATATAGGAAAAAATAGCGAAAACATTAAAAAATTACACAGACATCACTCAAATTAAATGTTAGTGCGTTCTAAAATAACAATGAAATCATTTAAAAATGACAGAGACTTTTAATTTTAGAAGAATTCCCTATAAGTAATGAAATTATTTAACTGTTAAAGCTTTGAGAAGGCAAGTGTCCTTGTAAAGGTGACGGACGCAGACGAATAAAATTCGCTCAGTGTGAAAGCGACAGTACAATTACATACATTACTACTAAGACGAAGCCGTTACGGCGCCGTTCTATTCAGTTGCGCACGCGGCTGTTTCAAACCCCAACATACGGCCTCAAACCGCGTTCGGCTAGTGTGATAACTCCCACTCATTTCTTTAGTTTACCACCAGGAGGTGGCCGTATGACTTCTCGCCGCAACGGTAGAAACCGCATAATGTGAAAGGGGCCTTAGAATAACCATAAACGAACGAATTACTCCGAACAGCCTAGGCATGCGTATAACTCGAATGACCCGGCCTCCGCGACAATTAATCGGTTCTGAAGCCCTCGAATAATAGCCCTTATTACGAGCGGCTCGTGCGGCGACCCCTCAGACTGAGGTACGAACCGTCATCGGCGGGTGGTAATTTAACCACCATCATTACTATATCCCGCCAGGAAGCCAGACTCTGCTTACTTATACGGCAAGGTACGTTTTCATCCCTATATTTGAGGTGCCCCCTTCAGTGGAAATAGGCTTTAGGGTATCGCCATATGTTGCAAAATAACTTGCCATGAATTTTAAATGAATGATGAATACGGTAGTAGATGTGCAATGTGCATCCCGGTGCCTTAGAAAAGCTTAATCTAATTGATAATAAAAATTATAAAAATGCATAAAAACGTCAAAAAAATGTTATATAAAAAATCAAAAATAAAACAAATAATAAAAAAACCCTAAAAAATCTTTAGGGAAAAAAATTTCAAATCTTTTGTTAGTGTTTCCCTCACTAGATGGAGGTACGTGCACGTATCTATTTGCCTTGTTTACATTGTAACACGTTTGTTAAAGCGCGTCACTCCTTTGTTATAAGTGGTAAGATTTTAATCCCTTCTTTTCACACTTTGTTCTGGAGATTGTCTTTAATTTCTTCTTTGTGGATAAATGTTTTTCTTTCCAATACATTCCGGTTTAGGTTCAGGCCAAAAGAGGATATTAAATTCAGACCTTAAAGTCTTTTTCCTCTACGGAAAACCTATTCCACTTTTGAATCTGCATGAATGTCTGGCCTCTGATGAAGTCAATCACCAGATTCTTACTTCGTGTCGTTGTCTACTATTATTATTTTTTACCCTTCCACTTTTTTATTCCCCCTTTTTTTAAATATTTTTATTTATTTTATACTTGGCAATTTTTTCCTGTATGATGCTTTCTTGTCGTGGATGATTCTTTGTCTTTTTAGATATTACATTTTTGTCTCTTTAGATATTCAATGCTTAATCTAACAAACAAATCAAATATTAATCTGTGTGTGCAAGGCAGGCCGGGATTGAAATCCGAGATGGGTATTATTTCTGAAGCAGAATTTCTCGAAACCTCCGGGCAGGAGTAATGCAATAAGCCTTATTTCATTACGCCATCGTCTCCGACTTACCCTTGCCTTACCCTTTCCTTATTTACGTCACGCCAGTCAATATCCAATGACGTCGTCCTCCTCCGCGTCGGTTTACTTTCAAAACAAGACTAAGAAAACGACGCGCGGGGCCCTAACGTTATTAAAACTCTTTTAAAGTTTGCACAGGTTTTCTTCTTCTGAAACATTAACTCTGCTTATTGGGAGCGTCTCACTTCATTTGAATTCCCTACGAAATGATAGAGACGATAATAATAATCACTGAAAGGAAAAAAATAAATAAATAAAACAAAGGAACCTTTTATCGCTCGTGTGTGTTTTACTTCTTCCAGAATGAGAAATCCATTTAGTCGAGTTTTGCTGCCTCTGCAAATAAGCGACGCCAGAGAGATATCAATTAAGTCGTTGGATTCTTTTCAATGGGCTTTAATAGGCGACCGGGACTAATGGGCAAATAAAGAGAGGCTTTTTATTGAAGTTCATCTGAAAAGTTTGAGGATCTTCTGATGTTTGTGTTTTGTAAATTAATAATGCTTCTAGGAATGGCGGATTGCCGTGTGTCAACAGAAAGCTAGTAAACAGGCCAGAAGTTGAACTACTGATCGCTTCAGTATCCCGAAACTACCACTTTTGGACGATTTTGTTCCGGGAAGGGGCGGCAGGCAGCGAGTACAGGGTTCGTACGCGTTCTTAAAAGTCCTTACTTTTACATTTAGGCCTTAAAAGTCCTTACAAATCCTTATTTTCATGCCCCATTTTTAAAAAGTCCTTGAAAGTCCTTACTTTTTGCCACCTTAACTAAGAGCAAAATACATGCAGTATTTAGAAAGTGAAAGATCCAAAGTAAAGACTGAAACAAAAAGCTCTAGGAAGAAATAATTTTTTTAAACAAAAGAAATTGTTCCAAACAAATGATTTAGCTAATGAGGCTGAAAAGTCAAAGGACATAAATTGATTTATTCAATCGCATGAACTAAGAAAAACAATTATTGAAAGGAAATTAAAATAAATACCTTGGATGTAAAATTGAATGAAAAAAGTTTGGAATTAAAAGATATTTAATTTGATTACCAGTTTCATGGTTTTTTTTCATCAATTTATTAACTCATATTTTTAAGAATTTTTGTTGTGTTAAATTTGTAATGTATCTTCTATCTATGCTTTATATTATACTTTATCATCTAATAGGTTGAATTTGCAAAAATGAGACATTTTATTTAAAAATGCTTGCGACAATTCGTTAAGTTTATTCAATTTAGAGGTCCTTATTTTTTGGTTTTGTAAGTCCTTAAATATCCTTAATAGTCCATGATTTTCTTTTAAGGAAATGTGTATGAACCCTGGAGTAAGAAGAGCGCATTTCCAGAGTTCTTTGTTAGGTCACGATAAGCAAAATGTGAAAATACTCCCCTGCCATTTTTCACTTCATCCCTATTTTGGTGAAATCGACGCCGCCTGTAGGGGTGAAGTGGAAAATGGAGGGGGAGATGTTTGCATTTCACTTAGGTCATTTTATAGCGCATCACACACATATAGAAACATTGTATTTTCATATATTGATTTGCTGTATAGACTAACTAAAAAAGTACTTAAGGGAACATACGACTCTTGAACGTCGAAAAAATGGGGAAACTGTCAAATTCGATACATTATATCTCTGAAATAATGCAATTCACAAACTCACTTTTTTCTAGAAAAATATATGTTCTTTCTCTTCTAGTACACAGAGCGATGAGTTACCTTGCGCGCATGATTATGGATAAAATATTTGTCTAAACACAATATTTTGGGTATCTCAGTAATCCAAACAGTATATTTAAGAAATTGAACCTCAATTTATTAACATTTAAATTTAATTTCTAGTTTGTATACCAATTTAAAATAAAAATGTTAAAAATTGTAAAATTTCAACTTTTCTAACCCCCAAGAAAACTTCTTTGGAGAAAATATGTACAAAAACGTGGTTCAATTTGTAGAACATAGCACATTGCATATTCAGTAAAGATTTTATGTAAAAATATTCAATAATTCTTGAGATATCGTGCGCGCAATATAAAAAACACACATTTTGAGATATAGCGCTTTAAAGTTACGGCCGTATTCAATGTTTGAATAGCCGATACATTTTCCTTCATAACTTTCATTATTATAGGAGTTTTTTTTAACGCGGATTGTTATAGATTGCTCAGAAAAGACAGGGAAATAATATATATATTTTTCATAAAATCGAAAATTTTCGAGGCTTAACAGTCGTATGTCCCTTTAACTAAGAAAAAAAATCGTTTAATCGGGCGAGGGTCATGGCCTAACAAAGTACTCTGTAAAAGCGCCCATCTTACTCATTGCCTGTCGCCCCTTTCTGTAGTGAAATCGTCCAAAAGTGCTAGTCTCGGGTTTTTGAATCAAGCTGTAAGTCGCATTCTTTTGAATGGGCTTTTATAGGCGACCTGGACTAATGGGCAAATAGTGAGGCCGTTAATTGTAGCTCGTTTGAGGCTCTTCTGATGCTTGTGTTTTGTAAATTAATAAGGCTTTTGGTAGTGGTGGATTACGGTGTGTCAATACAAAGCGAGTAAACAGTCCAGAAGTTGAATTAGGTGCCTCCAGTGATGGGAAGTCCATGGACCGCTGTTGCATGGACTGAAAGAGCTTTGAAATATCGGCTCACAGCAGTGATGGACACTCATGCCTGTTGCTTCAATGGGGAGTTTTGGTGAGCATTGTGTTTGGTTTGTGAAAAACTATTCAGATGCGGAGGATCCGGATTGAGTTGGTTTATATACTCTTTGGATTGTCTTATCAGGTGGGTGGGGTTGAAGGCTTTTGTTATATATTTGTTGGGGAATAAAAAAAACAATTTTTCCCGGACATAAATGTAAACTCGCTGTAAGAGTCTTGTGTGCTGGTGGATGAGTTTTAAAACTTCACGAGTCGCGAAATCTTTTATAAACACTTTTATTTAACTTGACTTGTTTCGCATCTGTAAAGATGAAATTTGTAATCGCTTTTTCTCCCAATATCTGTTGTGTCAAATGTTCAAAATCTAAGATTTTGATAAGTTCAAAATCTAAGACATTTTCGTGGTCTGATGGCATTACAGTATTTTTAGAATTTTGAGTACTTAAATATGAGGTAATCGAATAATTTATTTCAATTCTGACCCCACACGCGTGGCAGAAACTGATAAGGAATTTCAAAAGAGATTGATTTCGTGGTCAAATAATATTAACCTCTTAACCTGTAGCAACATGTCTGACACGTGCATCAAGGCCACGATGACCTATTGGTAAGGTCTCGACTTTGGGGCCGGAGGGTTCCAGGTTCGAACCCGATTCCACTGAAGATCCCCCGTGTATTGGGTCTGTTGCGCTCGAAATCATACGTAGTGGCCAAACGTGCTCCCGTTCGTGTGGTTCGGAAGTTTGGAGAGGGGGTGCCAGCTCAGGTGTCTTCCTCGTCATCTGACCGCGGTTCAATATTGCGAGGTCGGTCCCAAAATAGCCCTCGTATTACTTCAAAACGGGACTTTAATATAACTAAAACTGACACGTGCGTCGAATTATAGAATTTTAGCTATTTAAATCCATAGTTAAATCAACGTAACATTTAATTTTGAATACAAAAATCACTTGGAGAAGGTTAAATGTCCCAAGTATCCTTTGTTGCGACTCAGTATTGTATTCCCAAAAGAGGGCGCTGCAAGCGCTACCTACTGCGCATGCGAAAATGGCAGTATGCATGTAATTATCATTATTCTGTTGTGTTCTTTCTGTTACTGTCCTGTGTGTGTTCGTCTAAATGTGAAATAAAAAGATTAAAAAACCTGCTCAAGGTAAGCCTAATTTTAATTATCCTTGATTTGTAAATACCAAGATGTCTAATGTTTAAAGAAATATGAATCGAAATCGTAACACCCTTTTCCATCTTAAAAAGATTGGAATTATAAAAACTATACCAAATGGGTGGTGCCATCTAATCAGAGGTTAAATAAAATCGTAGCCCAAGAGGTTAACCGCTTAACTTAACAGCCCGAGAATACTCGTGCATCGAATTATCCAAATTTTAGTCTTATAAACTAAAATTGAATCATTAATTAGCTTTATAATTTGACACAAAAAATATGTAGGATCCATAAACATCTTAAGTATCCTATGCCTTCTTAGATGAATGAAAACAACAGCCCTTTTCAAAAACAGGAGGGGTCATCTTATTAGATAGCAAAGAAAACTATTCAGTTAAGTGGTTAATAGTAATGAAGTAGAAATTAAAATCTAAGAAGTTGAAAATAATTCAAATTAAAAAATTCTGCTTTTAATACACTAATGAAGTGTTTTAAAAACTATTTTTATTCAATTTATTTCTCTGAATTTATTGAAAGGTACATGTGGAATTAAAAATGTGCTTTAAGAAATGTTAAAAACCAGATATTAAGCATTAAGAATTTATCCCGAATTAACTCGTCCTAAATAACTCGGTCTTTACGCGTTTAATAAACTTAGCAGTTTTCGTATAGCATGCATTATTTGGTTGATAATTTTATGATATAGTTAAAATATTTGCATATTGAAATGCTTAATATTAATAAGTTAGATTTTCATTGTTTTGAATTTTTTCATTTATACGTTTTTAAACCTTTTTCTTTATTTCTTTCTAGGTAAGAAACCTTTCCATCTTTTGTACGAAAAGGTTACGTTTCCGTTTAAAAGGTTGGTTTATTTAATATACTTTTCTTTCGTGTATTTATTTTCCTTATTGTGTATTTAAAGCGTCTGCTGATAAATTGGGAAATTCTAAAAAGAACAGCTGCTAAAAATGAAAACCTGATTCTGAGAGAGACTTTAGTTGAGCTTTTCTGTGTTTCAAATCCATATCGTGAATCAATGGATGATAGCGTATGTAAAAAGTTTCAGCTGCTTGCAAAGGAAATTCCTTTACTTTACCTTCATATTATTATAGTTTTATGATATAACAGTCCCAGTGTTAGTCTAATTAAGTTAATTATTCAATTAGTTAATGTTCCTAAAACATTTCTGAAATCTCGACGTCTACAGGGTGGCCACTAAAGTCCCTTACCACCCTTTTAACTACCGAATGGCTGCAGCTATCGTCATAAGAGTGGTGTCTAGCATGGTAAAG